>ML299414.1:207134-221637 GCA_005239495.1 Nicotiana undulata
CGATCTGTTGTAGGCTTGGGGGGGGGGGGGGGGGGGGGGGGGTCTAAGGAGGAGGTAAAGTTAGGTTTAAGGTTTTACAGTTTTAGGGATTTTGCTGATAATTGATTACTTTCCTAATCTTATCTAACTGATAGCATTGTTTTTCTTTAAGCTCCAATTTTGAAATTCACCAGACAAAGCTCTATTTTTGAAATTAACAAGGAATTTATTTATCTTTAAGCACTCGATATCTGAAACCCAATAAAGTAATGGTTTCTGGCAATAATTTGGATTAGCGACGGATAAATACATTGAGGAGGTATAATACTCTCTATTGTATGATTTCTATTTTTAGAGCTAAATCTTTGTTTCGAATAAAGAGATTCAACTATCCAACATTCTTTTTGATACAACATGGCTTTTTGGTTCTTTTTATTTTTGACATAGGGTCGACTTGATTAGAGCATTCAACGGGAAGCTTTCGTAAAAGTCTTTTTTTCTTTTTTCTTTTTGTTTTTGTTACTCTTCAACTGGGAAGAGAGGGTAAGAGACTGATGACATAATATACTTACTCCCTCTGTCTCATTTTATGTGATGGAATTTGACTGGACATGGTTTAAAAAAAGAAGTTATATTATTTTTTAATATAGAAATGTATCATGATACTAAATCACATAAATTGGGACATACGACGCTTCAAGCATGCTCTTTAGGTTCTTCCTCTCTCTCTAAATAGTTTTGTTAATTTGGTTTAGCGTTGAAGCGGGTCAACAGTGACATTAGTGGGTTTAAAGAATAGCCTAAATTACAAACTATTTAATATTTACCCGTCTCAGGATCAACTTCAGGTCTGAGACTGAAGTTGAAACTCCCAGGTATGAAGATTCAAACTTCAGACCTATGAGTCTAAAGTTGTGGTCTGAAGTGGGGGACTTCCACGTCTAACTTCAGAACTAAATGTGGGTCAGATTGTTTCTTCAACCTGTAATTCAATATGCCCTTTAGTACAGCAATTTCGTCATTTTTTCTCCAAAATATTTGGAACAACTGCCTATTCACATCCTCAGTGGGCGTTTTCTTCACTGAACTTCCAATCTCTTTCTTTGGTTTCCTCTTCGAGCCCTTAGATTACTTTGCTCCATCGTCATCCACCAGCCGTTTAGCTCGTGTGCTGGTGGTGGAAGCTGTACAATAGAGATCACCTGCAAATTCAAAGAAGAAGAGCAAGCAGTATATTGTTTGAAGTTGCCCTCTTCAGGCTAAAACTTAAATACTTTGGAAAAACTGGGTAAGCTTTAAATAACGCATTTAAAAGCGGATACCTGGTGCAAATCTTGTGACTGGTCCTCGCTATACGGGTTGGGCCAAGCCAACGGTAAAAATGATACCGGGTAGCCACTTTTAGGGCACACGTTCAGATATAGCTAGCATTCATAAAGTATTTGAATAATACCAGAACTTTAAAATGCCAACGAGTTTGAAAGATAGCCACTTTTTTTTTAAACTTTAGGACTGTTTCAGGTTTTTTCCTTTCTGATGTTTTTTCCCTGAAGTTTGTACTGCCATAGGAACTTCAAGAAAAAATCCTGAACTTACAGTTCAAACTTTAGGATTCTTCCTGAATTTTGGACTGAACTTCCGGAAATTGATAGACAGAAACCAAATCCCTTGTTTTGCTTGGGGATGAAGCAACAATGGAACTAGTCTTACACCAAATATCATCTTTAAATGTGACTCAGCATATTGAATCTTCAACAAAACACAAACAACATGAAGAGCGCAAGAGTACTGAGTACCTAGATATGTATACTAAGTTCCATACATGGTCAATAATCACAATGGGTTACTTTGCCTGTCATCGACTTGCTCTGCTGCTGCCTCACACACTAACATGAGTGTTTAACACATGTATATTTTTTAAAGTTAAATTGGTAGCAAATGCAACCCAAGTTATCTTTTGCTTTTTCTTTTCTTATTTTGGAAAGAATGTATGAAAGAAAGAACTGTGTACAAAAACGTTAAACTGCATGTCACATAACATGGTAATGGCAATGGCGCCTTGGAAATAAAAGGTTTCAGTGTTTGAAACTTGTTCTATGACACTATTGCATAGACATTCTTAATAATCTGAAGCAATGATATCAGTAACATAAAATAATATGTTAAAAAGGAAAACTACATTCAAGTTGCAACTCAGGAGTGAACGATTAGAGTTGACTCAACCATGCTGCACTCACTTAATAATAAGTGCAAATTATTCTACGTTCCAGCAATTTTTTTCTTCTTGTTTCCTCCCTTTTTACTGTGCCGTGTCAGATTCAATTTCCTGCTTCTTATTTTTGTTTCAGATTTATGAATGGATTAACAACTCTGAGTGTCTTTATCTATCACCTGGAGATGTTGCAGTTCAGCTGGATCTGATATCAAAAGCTCACGGTCTGAAAGCAGCAGAGAAGTATTTCGCTAGCACTCCAGATATTCTGAGAGCTTCTTGTGTATGGTGCTCATTTAAACTGCTATCCGATGCAAAATCATGGCGTAAAGTGGAAGGAACAATGCAAAAGATGAGGGATTTGCAGGATGCTAATTTAGTGACGTATACTATTATGATGAACCTTTATGCTAAAATGGGAAGCCTTGAGAAACTACACTTGTTAGTGCAAGGGATGGAATATAAAGGAATTGCAGGTGATAGTATCTCCTATAATATCCTCTTAAATGCATATGCATCTGTTCCTGACGTAATAGGGATGGAAAAGCTTTTGATGAAGATGGAAGAAGATCCTCTGCTGATTGAATGGGATGCTTATGCAGTCGCCGCCAAGGGCTACATGAAAGCTGGTGATGTAGAAAAGGCTTCAGAGGTGTTGAAAAAATGTGAGTACCTTAGGGGAAAAAATTGCTAATGAGACGCTGCTTACCCTCTATGCTAGTATAGGAAAGAAAAATGATGTCTATGGTATGTGGAAAAAATTAAAGAATAAAGGTAAGGGCTTCCTGTTTAAGTTATCTTTGCATGATGCGTGGACTGCAAGAGTTAGATGATATTGATGGCTCAGAGAAGATATTTGCCGATAAAGTATATTTTGACATTAGAATTCCAAATTTTCTCATATGCATTTTTTACTGCAAAAAGGGTCATTTGGAAAAGGCTGAATCTGTTATTGAAAGACTCTTGGAGAGTGGGCTGATGAGGAGAAACTATAGGTTAGATTAGAATCCTACTATTAGAATGTTAAGTGGTGGTGTTAGAATGTTAGAACTGCTAAATTCTTAATATGACATTGGACAAATACCGTATGTATATTGGTTGGTACCTAATCAAATTATTGATGAATCAATATGATTCTTCTCTGTTATTTCCTCACCATCTGATTGTTCTAAATTAAGATATCGTTCCCCGGGAAACACTGTTTGCTTTTAGATAGTTTTGATTAACTGCATCATTCTGTGTGAAGTGTTTATGAAGTGGAAAACATGACAGTTAATTGGTTTGTTATGTGCTTGCATTTTCTATTAGTTTTGTGTGCTCCAACACAGGTTGATGAAAGAGGATTACATAAAACTGGAAAAATACAAATCTGATGGTATTATTTTTGGTAGCAGTCCAAGGGGTTGATTTACTTTTGGACATGTTATGTTTGTGTTGTTCTTTATTCAGAGTAAGGTCATTTCGATATTATCTTCTTCCTACTTCAATCAATAGCGTAGAAATGGCGCGGGATAGTCACTTTTTAACATGATATTTACTTTTTATCCAGTGTTTTTAATGCCGAGCAAAAAGAGTACTATATTAATTTGCTATGAAAAGACGTTTTTACCCTTTCTTCATGAGTGCTGTCTAAATATTAAGGACGTGGTGTCCTTAATATTTACACCGCACACATGAAGTTAAGGACCCCATGTCCTTAACATTTATACTGCTCATATGAAGTTAAGGACATGATGTCCTAAAGTTTAACAACGGAATGTGCAAATACAGGACACTTTGTCCTTAATTTACAGAGTATTCATGAAGTTAAGGACACTATGTCCTTAATATTTACCAACACTCATAAAGCTAAGGGCACTATGTCCTTAACATTTATATTGCACACATGAAGTTAAGGACACCATGTCCTTAACATTTACATTGTACATATGAAGTTAAGGACATGAGGTCCTAAAGTTTAACAACATAAGGTGCAAATACAAGTTAAGGACATTATGTCCTTAACATTTACACTGCACACATGAAGTTAAGGACGTCATGTCCTTAACATTTACATTGTACATATGAAGTTAAGGACATGATGTCCCAAAGTTTAATAACGGAAAATGCAAATACATGACACTTTGTCCTTAATATTTACACAACAGTCATGCAGTTAAGGACACTATGTCCTTAATATTTACACAGTATTCATGATATTTACACAACATTCATGAAGTTAAGGACATCATGTCCTTAATATTTACACATCACCCATGTCTAACATAAGGGTATTTTCGTCCTGGCGGGTAAAAAATTATTAAGCACTGGCTAAAAAGTAAATATATTTTAAACAGTGCCTAAAGACCAAAGACATATCTAAATAGTGGCTAATCGTGCACTTCCCCTGTGTTTTGCTAACAGGACAATGGCATTCAATGTATACAATTCAATTGTTGGCCCACCAAGATTTGGGCTACCAATCAATATATTACAGCCCAAAACTTTCCGAGGTAAAATTTGAAAAAATGACACTGTATAACCGCTCTTAAAATAATTGCTGAAAAAATATATTTATATGCATATATGGAAAAATGTGTATATATATATATGCAAAAATTTATACAAATTTTATACACTTTATTGGCTAACGAATATAAATAATTTCTGGCATGAGCTAAAAGTGATATACCCGCAAAACTTCAGGTTAGCAACATGGAAGCGTAGTTTCCTTTAAAAGAAAATGTAAAATTGTTTCTCTTTTCTTATGCAGTTAATTTTGAACTAGAGTTGTTTTACAGCTTAAATAGAGGCTGGATATGGCTTGTTGATACTTCAGATCTAAACCCTTTCACTTAAAACCATTTTTACTATTCTAAACCTTGCACTTCCCAACTTCAAATCAATTGAATTATCTTGGTCTTGGTCAAATAAGTCTGCCCCTTTAGAATATAGGCTTATCTTGTCTTTCTGCTGAACTTTAATTATGAATTATGATGTAGGAGAGAATCGGGTTGGAATATAAAAAAATTATATTATAGAAGCCATCACCGGCCAGTATGCAATGATAGAGAAATATGACAATAATTTTGTGATTGGTAAAAAGAATGTAAATAGCATGACATTATCAATGGAACAAGAAGTCATTTTTTTGTATTTGAAAAAGGAAAGTTGCAAAATAATTGGGATGACTTTAATGTGTTTGGTTCAAAATGATAGGTGACAAAGGCATGTTGATGAATTAAATAATCTTAGAAGAAAGTTCGTTGTAATTTATTGGAGGATAATATGGTCTGCAACTTATTCAAAGTAGATACGACTACGCATTTTCAACATGAAATCAGATCTAGTGGCCCTAAAATAGTTTATACCTACACCTACCAATACCATATTTGTCTTTCACTATTTTGTCAACTTGTTTCTTTGTTTATTTGGGAGCAAGACAATCCTATCCTATATGCAAACATAGTTCCTTAGAGTGTTGTAACAAAGTTCTATCCTCTCTTTCCAATAATAAAAAGATAGCTCAGTATAGCTACGTGCAAAGTCACAAAAAAAGTCAGACTATATTGGGTTTATCACACGTAATCTTATCTTATAATTTTGCATTAGGTTATTTTCATAGCTCTCGGTTCTGATAAAAAACTCTATCGTTGTGCCAAAATTCATCCGCTCTCTTGGTCATCCTAAACATTTCTTTTTCTTGCTTTGATGTCAATTACTGTGTGACTTCAACTCCTTGTGATTATATCAAACTCTTAATTATGGTAGTTAATTAACTATACCTAAACAGTTTCTTCTTTTCCTTTTCAAAAGACATAACTTCCATACATGATCAAGTTGACACTAATTTGGACATGCAATAAAGTAAGTAGTGCAGAAATCATTTCTTTAGTGTAAGTGATTCTGGATTAGGTGGACATCGACTTATCAAACACTAACTTTAAGAAGTGGAAATCCTTAGGTAATTGTTGAAGGTCTATTATATTGTATTTGACAAAGAACACAGAGAGTGTTTGCTTCATAAATTATCAACCAACCACATAGCTTCGGATCTCTTCAACGGAAAGATATAATTATGAGTTTGAAGAAACCATAAGCTTTTTACTCTAAAAATTGCTCTAGTATATAGGAAGAGATAAAGGAACAAAAAGGGGATCTTTACTTTTTTGATAAGAACATATTGTAAAGGGTTGACTATAAAGAATATACAAAAAGCTTGTCTTGTCCACTGATTCCATTGCTCAATATACATCTTTTATTCACAAGATCCAAGGTTCCTTGTCCATCTTCGTTTCCTATTATCTCATATTGTTGTCAGAAAGAGGAATCATCCAAGTCATCCAACACTTGAGTGACAAATTCCTTCTTATTATATTTATTGTCATTATCTACATTTATTGCATATTTTCAATGCTACATTCATTGACAATCGTTGAACATTTTTAGTTGGCATTCATTAATATCGGACACGACCCTACCTCATCAATATATTTAAACTTCAGATCTAGTAGTTATTACATTTAACTAGGATTCACCCTTTATTTTCTCATTAATCAGTTTGACGAAAAAGGTTAAAAACTTTTTGGTAAAACAATTTGGCACCGTTTGTGGGGAGATTCTAGTTAAATTTTTAGTTCCTTCTAAATCTAAAAAAAATAAACAAACAACAACATCCATCTTTTTCCTGTTTGCACGAGCTAACAATGGCAGGAAAAGGAGATGAAAGACTGAAAGCAGTAATGAGTGTCACTACTAACCTCCTAAGCACCATCAACGAGGTGACAGAGAAGACGAGGAGAATATAATGCCGAGTGCCTCACCCAGGCGAAATAACTCACCTCCCCCTCATGGGAGTGTAACCACTTCACACGAGAATGGAGCCTCCACGTCCACAACTGAGGAAATGCTGCCAACAGTGAAAAAACTACTAGAGGTGTGGTTGACAAGTACTCTAAGCAATATACTCGACAAACCCGCCCAAGGGGAGAGTATGAGCACTGCACAAGCGAACACCACAACAACCATCAACGAGCAGCGCGCTCCTCCCCTAACAGGTAAAACTCACACCGTTGTTGATGCAAGTAATGATGCGCTCGCAGCCATTCTGAAGAAAATGGAAGAAATGGAGAACGAGAATAAAGTGCTCCGTGACCAAATGAGGGAGAACCAAGAAAGGGTTGATAAGATACCAGGCGCCCCGAAACTTCTACCAAAACGGGACGTCAGCCGGTTCGTTGAACAACCGTACAACGAGGAGGCAACCCCACATGTCACACCTAGAACCTTCAAAATGCCACCATATTTAAAAATATATGACGACACAACAGACCCCGAAGACCATATCACTCATTTAAGTCACAGCGGTAAAAGGCAACGACCTCTCGAAAGAGCAAGTACTGTCAGTGCTGCTAAAGAAGTTCAGCGAAATCCTAACAGGGGGAGCCTTAACATGGTACTCACAATTACCAGAACGTTCGATAACGCTGCATCATCCCCCCATCACCAACATCACCGGAATACTCATCATTATACCAAGGGTCGGAGACGAGCCCATCAGGGGTGTCTTCATCATCGTCCCTGTCGGGCGTACCAGGATCGTAACCGCAGACATCACGAGTTGCGCGTGCCTTGACACGAACATCCTCAAATTTCGCCTCGGAAACCTTTCCACTCGCCTTCAAAGACCTATATACGTCAAGTTGGGCCTCAGTGTGAACCCATGTCTCAGACAGCTCGCGTGACACACTGGGGTCAGCGGAAGTATGAGAAGTAGAAGGCTGGGCCTATTGTTTCTCCTTCTCAGCCTTTAGGGCGGCACATCGCTCATTTAGCTTAGATAGCTCCGCTTCCAAACCCTCAATCCTCTCTTCTAACCTCGCCTCCTTGAGCGCTGAAGTCTCTGCCTTGCTAGCCCACTCAAACCTACAAACATGTAAGGTAACTCCTAGGGCTGTTGCCTCCGCTACGGCGGCCATCCTGGTTTTCTCAGCTAGGCTCAACTCTTCGACCCTAGCGTTTAACTCCGTCCTCAAGTTGACGACCCTAGCCTCGCTTTGCTCAAGCTAAGCTCGACCTTTGAGGACGCTACCTCCGCTTGGAGGTCCGCATACTCAGCCGTCACCCCCTTACTCACCTCGAGCTCATCTTCTTTGGACCTCAGCGTCCCCTCCAACACGCTACATCAGCCGATGGCCCTCATAATATTCTCATCTTTCTCCTTCAATTCCTCATCGCGAAATGCCTAAAATTGGCCGTCCTCGCCAACAATTTTGACCAGCATTCAGTGCTTGGAGCGGTACTCTCTATACTTGGATTCCATCCTCTTGAAGAGAGCCGTCCTCTGCTTTTCTCTCTGGTCACACTCAATCTCCAAGATGAGAGTCTAACATACAAAGAAAGACAAGTCATCAAGAGTAAAAACAACACATATGAAATGGACAAACTTAGCGGGAGAGAAGTGAAACTTACTCGCAAGGCCATGCTCGATATACCCAGAGACAAGTACGCATCTCTCGACGTCTGCAACGTCCTATTCTCGACTTCCGCACACAAAGGAGAAAATGACGGAGACGCCCGTTCGGAGTAGACCAAGAGGTTATATTTCACGGGGATGGCTATATGGCGATTAGGACCCTCCGTTCTTATATCCACGCAAGTAAACCTCTCCTCTAAAGACCGTACCGCCTCAGGGTCGATGTCGGAGCTAGACTCATCGTCTTCCCCATGAACGACTCTATCTCTCCGGATCGCTGATGATGAGCCAACTTCGACAGCCCGTGCAAGCTCCCCTCTACCACGGACCCCCTCAACCTCGGATGGCCTCCCCTCCATGACGACACCCAGCGCAGGAGCAACCTCTATATTTAGTAAAGGCACCGACTCCGCTTCCAGAGTGATAAGCCCTTCCGGCTCAGCATCAGCAATAGTTGCCTTCCCAGTATCCATCCTTCGTCTCTTCCTCGGTGATGCCTCCTCCTCAATGTGAGATGACTCGTCGACTAGGTGCAAGATAGGCTGAGAAAAGATCTCATCCGGCATAGCAACAACTCGAGGGGTGGAATCCCCCAATAACGGAGCTTGAGTCTGATCCCCTTGTACAAACTCGGCAAGTACGAATTGCATTCCGACCAAGGCGACTGCCTGGCGGAATGCAGGCACCGGAGCCTTTGCCTTCTTGAAAGCTCGCCGGCCTAGCACAAAAAGAAAATCACATTAAAGGACGGCGAGCGGTGAACGGTGACAAGTTATAAAGTAAAAATAAAACTTACTGGACGAGGGCTTAGGACTGAACCGCCTGTGAAAGGACACCCAGTCGCGGATTCCCACAGTATGGGATAAAATGCGAGTTGCCCAATCTTCAATGTCAAAAATGAGGGAAGGTGGGCGCCTCTCAGCTGAAAGCAGAAAAGCCATAAGTGAGTCGAGAACAAAAAAAAAAAAAGAGAAAAGAAAAGAAAAAAGAGATGATAAACAAGATATGGCAAGTGATAATAGACCCTTACGATTGAAGTTCCATTGATCGGGGAACCCGGTCGGATCCGCCACTAAGTTTTCGGTTCTGCTGAAGAAGTATTTGCACCAGAATTGCCGGTTCGCCTTATCATCCATCCTTTCCACCAATCCTTTGGTCCCACTAGGCGAGAAGAGATGCAACAGATGACAGATAGAGTCCTCGCAGCCGGCCAACTATGCAAACTTCGCCAACATCAGAAAAACCTTATATAAGTAGGGGTGGAGCTGCGTCGGGCAGACGACGTAAAAATGGCAGAACTCCTCCGCTAGTGAGGGTAGAGGAAGAGAATAACCCACCAAGAACGGGTAGACATAGAAAATCAATACCCAGGCCGATGAACTTGTATTATGTCGCTCCCGTCGGAACAATATCGACGTGAGGAGGGATACCGAACTTAGATCGGAGGGCGGCTATTTGACTCGACCCCGTTTCAGAGAGTACCTGAGCATGAGCATGGGTAGGTTCTTTAGGAAAGTCATTTCTTACCAAAGGGTTCCGAGGAACCACCTCCTCCACGGTGGGGAAGCTTTTATCTTCCTCAACCATGGGTTCACCGCCGCCGGAAGAAATGGCTACCGATAATGGGGTGGCATCGGAGACTGTGTCAGAAGTAAGAGGAGAATTTGACATTTTTCGTAACAAAGATTGTACGGTGGAGTCGGAAAAAGAAAGTACCGACCGAAAAAGAAATCGGAAGCTGAAACTAAAAGAGTAGAAGAAAATTGGAGACAGTGATTGGAGAAGAAGATGAAGGATGAGGAAAGTGCATATAGAATAGAAAATGCTAAAGTTTCGGTAATGAAACCCCCCTCATCTATTTATAGGGTATGGTGGCGCCTAAATCGAGGCAAGGAGCCACTAGTGACGCCAAAATCGAAGCAACAGAGGCACATGAAGCGACACATTGCATTGGGAAGACGCGTAATGATGACGCGCGTGGCCAAGACATCATCCTACGTTAGTCACGCCTACCACGGCCTTGTAGGCGACCGTCACCAGTTCAACCTTGACCGGTTCGATTCAGTCATCACGACCAAATTTCTTTTGACCGGTTGCATACAGAATTCGCTCATCGAGAACATCCAAGAGGACGACCTCAACAAGCGAAGGGACTAACTGTATTGGTCAAAATTTGGGCTGAACTTAATAAATGCAGATGGATGAGACGCGGTCGAGGTCGAAGCCGACCACGACTCAGTGGCGAGGAGTTGCCTAAAGAAGGACGAGCGCTGAGGTGGTGTAGAGAACGGATAACAACAACGGTTAAAATAAGTTTTAGAATAGTGATAATTGTATTTTTAGAATTTCCTAAAAATATCCCATAAAAATAGGAAGATATAAGGAACAAAAAGGGGATCTATCTTGTAAGATTATCATCATATGTTATACTTCTCTGTCACTAGAAAATGATTTGATTTACCAAATTGTAATATTTTTAATGAAAAATAATGTTAATACTTTTCGTCATACCACCAAACACATTATTTTAAAAGCCATCCACAGCACTTGTTGGTGTTAACCTAACCAAAGGACAAATGTATGAGAGGCGGCAATTTCGCTTCGAGATGTTGATGCCTTGATTTTGACATGGTGTAATGCATGCCATTGTTTTCCAATCCACATGCCCCTAGTGCTTTGAAAATTCATTACATATGTAAAAGCTACTCCCTTCCATTCACAATAAGTGATCAGATTGACTTGGGTATATTCATTAAAAATATTAAATTCTAGACAAAAATAGTTAGTGTACTATCTTTAATTAAATATTGCAGTATAATCTAATGTGAGGAGTATAAATTTTAAAAAAATAAAATGATCTTTTTCTTAATTATATAAATGAATGCTTATTTTTAACTAAATTAAAAAGATAAATTGATCACATATTATGAACGTGAAGGATTATTAACTTTGTGTTTTTGTGGGTTAACCTGAATTCCCTGCTCTTCTTTTTGTTTATTATCGAGTACAAGCCTATACTTTTTAGATGGCAGAGAATAAGAAGGGACCACACCATGAATATTATGTCAAAGGAAAGACCAATTGTAAATTTTTCTACCAATCTCTCTCCTATTGATTTCCTTATTAGGATTTTGTCATGTTGCTTAAAAATGATAGGACGAGGATATCAAGCTTCAGCATCTTAATAGAACCTTTTATTGTTTAGATCGGAAATACTCCTTCCATTCACTTTTATCCTATACATTTTGATTTTTTTACGCCTCTTAAAAATAATAAATAAAGTATATAATTTACCATGATACTCATGTTAATTAATATATATTTTATTAGATTTGAGAAAATAATTTGAAATGAGTAATAAATATTTTGGTATAATATGAAAAAAAATTATCTTCTCTTGATATACGTACAGTGACAAGAAAAAATGAAAATATATTTTTAGTATACATGTCAAGTAGTAAAAGTGAACAGAGGGAGTATCAATTGGTTCTAACGAGTAGTACTCCCTCCGGTCCAAAATAAGTGATTTTTTGGATGTTTTCACACAGATTAAGAAATCCACCTTTTAACATTAATTAGCAATGAAATTGACTATGTTAACCTTTACTATCTCACATAAACACGCCTAACACATACTCTAACACTATTTACTCTAAAGACAATGTAGGAAAAAAATAATTAATTCATTCTTGAAATCTTGAAAAATCACTTATTTTGGACCACAAAAAAAAGGCCAAAAAATCACTTATTTTGAACCGGAGAGAGTGTTAATTATGAGAAATTAGCTCGTTTGACCATTAAAAAGTTCACTTTTTTCCAATTTTGTTTAGTTTTTTTTTTCCAAATTAATGTTAGACCACTAAAATTTCAAATTTCACTTGAAATTGTCATCTATTACAATACTAAGTATTTTTAAAAAAGTTTGAGCAATCAGAGAAAGTGGTCAGAACAAGAGAAGACATGTCACCAAACAACAACATAGAAAAAAACAGATTCTGCTAAGTGATCTATCAGCCTGTGATAGTTGCCTTCTTAACCTTGGACTACTTCTTCCTGCTAGATTATATGAGCTCGGATATGTATACAAAGTTGTCGAAGAGTTTCCAAACATCCGCGCATAAACCAATTCCCCTGTTGACGTGCCACCAGGACTTAGCATAGGTTCGGACATGTAGCTAGAAGTATAAGGTTGTTGCGATGGATGTGATTCGTTAGTTGCTATCGCTGTCTGACCCCAACATCTCGGACTAGGAGGCCGTTGTGGTATGACAATACCAAGATTCAGGGCCTTGTCTTCAGATGGTTTTGTACACTGGCCACGACCAAAGAGTGGAATCAACGTTTTCTGTGAGACTTCAGCTTTGCAAACAGGACATTGTGGCTGTTGGTGATCAGTATTTTCGGACGATTTGCTCTGTATATGAATCCATTTGTAAATACAAGGCCAACAATATAAGTGACCACAGAATGTAACAACAGGATCACGTACAAGATCCAAGCATATGTTACACTCAAAACCTCCAGATAGATTGTCGTCAACTGTCTTAAACTTCTCCAACGAAATATCGTGTTCGTCAAAGTTGGTGTCTGTTATTTCCTCCTGGAAAAGCTGCTCTAAGGCCATATTATGCTTCTTGATGTAATTCTCTGTTTGCTAATATATGCCTGTTAAACATACGCCAAGATGAACAAGGTTAGACAGGATATATAATAATCTGTATATTATGTGGAAGAGGAGATGAAGGAAGAGGTTTGAGTTGAGGTCTATATATATACTGCTTTTTCAATACGCGCCTATAGATACAGGTGTTTTATATGTATAGTCAATTTAGCGTGTACAAATAAACGAGTAGTAGTACTATATAATATAAAATTATAATAAGGTTACTTAATTAATGGTCACACTTTGTCTGGATTGCAAAGGCTAATTAAAAAAATAAAAAATACATGGAAACCCATGAGCCCTTTCACTAGTCATCCAATATTTAATTTTTTTCTTTTTTAAACTTCCACCTCCCTTACTTTTGGATTTAACTAATATGAAGTTAATTAGTTAATTTGATTTAAGAAGAGGATACATTATACTCTTTCATTGCTCATTTCACAAGAAGCTTCTGCAGCTTCAAGTGATTAATATTTGATTTGTCGCATCTTATTTCAAGTAATTTATAAACAACTTAACCTAATTAACCATAATCTAAACCTTAATCAGTAACAATTAATATACTAAAGTAATATTTAGTGGAAACTTCCTCTCAAATTCGTACTCTCTCCCTCCATTGTCTCTATTTTATAAAATCTTTCCTTAACAGTTTCGTAATCGTACAATCACTTTATTGATGTTCACATGGTGTTTCTTTATGCTTTCGTTTTTCTTTGTTAATATAGAAAACTTGATTCAGTTGTTGGAGAATCTTATATACTACTCATATTTTGAAACAATGATAAGTCTGCAAAAGTTAGAATGTCCGGTTAAGTGTATTATTATGCCCCTAGCTAGAGAGGACACGAACTTATATGCTCATTCCTTAACGCATATATCGCTCGTGTCAGAATCTATCTTTCATGTGGCAAGTAAAATTGTATAAAATTTGTAATTTTTTTATAAATATATAAAAATGTATAGAAATAGTCAGTTAGCGGTAATGTTGTGTCTTATTATTCTTTCATTTTCTATAGTGCCGGGTCTATGTATCGTCTATCGCTTTTGCTTTGCATCTACCTTCTCACTTTCATGATGTTATTTTCCATTGGTTTCTATTGGTTGTACTTGTCACACCTCATTTTTCCACTATCCCCGTGTATATTAATGAAAGGGGTAATGAGGAGTTTTTCCACTTTAAGTGACATTATTCGAT
>ML299415.1:0-13604 GCA_005239495.1 Nicotiana undulata
GGGGTGGGGGGGGTGGGGGGTTCCTCAGAGTGTAAGAGTGGAGATTATACAGAAGTTAGACTTCACAATAGGAGAACTACATTTCAAATATCTTGGTATCTCACTTGCTACCTTCCACTGATGCAATGGTATCCTTTGGTAGAGAAGATAGTTGCATAGATCTCTTCATCGACAGCAAAGAAACTATCATATGCTGGTCGAGTACAACTTGTTCAAACTGTGTTGTCTGACATTCAATCTTATTGGTCACAACTGTTCACTTTGCCTACAAAGGTATTGAAAATGATTGAGTCATACTGCAGGAGCTATATTTGGTCTGGGGTAAATGTGATCACAAATAAGGCTTTGGTAGCATGTGACAGAATGTGTACACCTGAATCAAGTGGGGGCCTAAGCTTGATTCACTTACAGCTATGGAACAAGGGTGCACTAGCAAAAATTTGCTGGGATGTAGCACATAAACAGGATCGACTATGGATAACATGGATTCATGCTTTCTATATCAAAGACAAACAACTTGAAGAGATGGCAATCCCTCAACAAGCAAGTTGGATGGTGAGACATATACTAAGTGCTAGAAAAACTCTTTAACAGGTGTATCATCAACAACATCATAAAAAGAGTATAATCAGCGATTTCTACCTCCAGTTACTGAGAGATAGACCAAGAGGTACCTGGAAGTGTTTGATGTTCCAAAACAAGGCCAAACCAAAAGCTATATTTACCATGTGGGTGCAATTGCATGGGAGATTACTAACATCAGATAGGCTGGTACAATGGAGTATAATTGTGGATTCAAAGTGCTCTTTATGTCAACCATGATGAGACCAAGGAACATTTGTTTGTGAACTGTCGCTTTACAAAGGAAGTATGACAGAGAATCCTTCATTGGATGCAAAGACAGGATGTTATGAGAGACAACTGGGATCAACATATGCAGTGGGTGACACAATGGGCTAAGGGCAGGACATAGAGAGCTCAACTCTACAGGATGGTATATGCTGAGATAACTCATGTCATTTGGATCGAAAGGAACCTGAGGTTGTTTGAAAAGAGAAGCAGAGGAGCTGATAGTATTGCGCGAGAAATAGCCTACATTTGTTATGTGAGAGCCACCACTGGGATTAGTAGTTTGGTGCAACATTTCATGTTTTCATAGAAATAACTATGTAGGTTTTTGGAAATTGAAATATTATAGCTGCTGAGTTATAAGCAATATGTAAAGTTTTACTGTGATTAATAAAATTGTTAGTTACCAATAATAATAATAATAATAATAATAATAATAATAATAATAATAATAATAATAATAATAATAATAATAATAATTTATATTTTGGAGCCTTANACTATGTAGGTTTTTGGAAATTGAAATATTATAGCTGCTGAGTTATAAGCAATATGTAAAGTTTTACTGTGATTAATAAAATTGTTAGTTACCAATAATAATAATAATAATAATAATAATAATAATAATAATAATAATAATAATAATAATAATAATAATAATACTTTATATTTTGGAGCCTTAAATATTTGGAGGCCTAAGGCAATGCCAAACTCACTCAAATTTCACAATCTGTGGTTATAGAGTAAATTGAAACAAAAATTTACACTTTCAATACAGAATTCTGTCACCAAGATGAGATTTTTATATTGAAAAACAAATCCAAATTGCTTTGGAAGTTTCCAAACAAAACCTAATTCCAGAAATTAGGCAATTTAATTGGAATCAGAATACTCCCCTAAGGCCTAAACTATGTAATATTTTTCTTTTTAGTAAAAGATATATCTGGAAAATACAAAAAGAAACAGATGTCTTTTCCTTTTTGTTTTTTCAAATGAATAAACTTAAAACCTTATGCAATTTCTTTTTTATCTTTAAATTTGTTACTCCCTGTATCCTTCAGCATACACCTCCAAACCCACTAAACGCTATGGAAGAATTAACCCAAATAACGGTCCATTTAATTTCTTAAACCAAAAATAGTTGGCGAATATATTAATTATGTATAATTAATATATAATATTTGTACAACTGTATATAGTCAATATATAATCTATGTATACCGGTTAGAAAAGTGAACAGTAAATATGGCCGGCTATTCGTGATCCCATATATAATTATGATTTTAGGTACACTTTACAGTATAATATTAACATTGTTAAATGTTAGAGAAATGACAACACCACTGATTCTTGCTTGAAAAATAGTAATATTAATATGACTATTATAGACAATTTATTTTTATTTATTTAAAATGTTTGATTCTAATGTGTATGGTCACTTTCTTAATAAGTATTATTTAAATATTTCGCTTTGTTTTGGTAATTTCACAAGACAAGATCTAATAAGCTCACCTTTTTTTTTTTGATTTTGAGATATTTTTTATTGACATTTTTTAAAAGTAAACTGAATGTATCCTTGTTTAGGTTTCATATTTAGTTTTGTGTTTTTAAGAACCATTTAAAAAAAAAGTTATTAAAACTTAATTGGTAGGCTTCAAAGTATATAAAAATGTAGGTTAGATTCATGAAAAAGAAATTATTGGACAATCTTCTAATCGTGAGATTGAATGTAATATTTCGATTTCCTTCCAGAATGCTAAATGACACCAAGTAGCCACTAAAGGGATGTTATTTAGGTGTTAGTCGGTGTGTTCTGAATTTCAATTATTCAGGATCTGAAGTTAAGATTTTTAATTTAAAATTTTATGACAAATATTGGTTAATCGCTAAATAGCATCATGGAAATGACTATATGTGCACTTGCTCGGATGTACTAGGCCAAGGTTGGTGTGCAACGTACTTAAACAACGCTCGTAAATTCCAATAATAAAGATTTTAATAGGGTTTTAAAAAGCTAAATTTATATTGTAAGATTGATGAGTCGCGAATTAAATATCAAATAGATAAAAATATATACTTCATATTAACCGACGTTTCATGTCTAACATGTTTTTGGCTACGCCATGTAAAACCTCATTGAAAGGAATTTTAGAAACTTCATATTGTTGTATTCTACCTAGCTATCATATTACATAGCTTACAAACTTTACCAGGTTGTCATAAGAGGAAACAAATACATTTTAGAAAAGTAGCAACCAAGTCATGACAAAACGGTAGGACTTCATGCTTTAGTCAAGCTAGCTATCTTGTTGAATAACTACAAAGTCCATGAGATTAACTCAGGCAGGTTGCTTCTGTCGCAAATAGACACAATGGAGATGTGCCATAGTTTCAGGAAAGTGAATGAAGTAGCACACTGCTTGGCTAAGTATGCAAGAACCTCTTCAACAATCAATAAAACTGATCTTTTGTTTTTGCCACCACCTTTTGTTCTAACCAGGATGCTGGCAGACAAAAGTGGCCATGTATCGGTAAAGACTATCTCTACTTCTACTTGTAGTCAATTAGCTAGAGTTGGTGATCAGCATGCCATGTATGGGTTATCAGCTCCAAATGATCCACAGGATCCTAATATATGTAGGGATAGTTACCTCATATAGCAAAGGTTGACACCTTATTTATTTTAAATAAATACCCTTTTAAGAAATTATATTGCATAGCTATCTTTTGATTTTTTATAGCCAAATATCTATTTATGGTTATCTCCTACCCAGGGGCGAATCCAGCTTATTATACGTGGGTTCCCGTGAACCTAGTAGCTTTTGCACATACCCTGTATATGTATTAAAATTTTTACTAAATATCTATAAATATTTGATTGTGAACCCAGTTACTTATTGTATATTTGCTTAAGGTTGCTATGGGAACCCATAAACCTTAAATTCTGGATCCGCACCTACCCTTAAGCCATAAAATAAGCTTTGTATTATTTTTCTCTCTCATATCCCCTCAAATTTCTCCTATCCCCTACCCCATATCTATTCTCCCTCTCTCTCTCTCTCTCTCTACTTCTTGATGTCTTCCCCTCCGCCGGATTGATACCGCCGCCCTCAGCCATCGTCACCGTTCGACCGTGGCCGTTATTCATTGATACCGCCGCCCTCAACCTCCCAATCTCATTCTCTGACGTAACATATCGGATCAACTAAAACCTCCGTTATTTCACCGGTAATTACGTGCTAATCGTCAGCAACCGGACTGGAGCAATTGCTACGTCACCGTTCGACCGTGGCCGTTATTCATATGAAATCGGGGAAAATCAATCAAATGCAAAAGAAAAAAGAACATTTCCAATTCCAAGAATCAATTAAGCATTCCTGCTTGTGAAAAACTCGTTCTGCTTTGATTAATGTAATGGTTTTGATTGATGTGATACGGGCTAATCGGCGGCAATCGGAGGCAACGATGACAGTGAGCGAGCGACGGAGTTGGGGGCTGAGCAACTTGAATTTTCTGTTAATATATTTTCATGTATCTCGCTGTATTTCATTGTATTTATTGTTTTTTTTCCCATTGTATTTCGGTGTATATCGTTGTATTCTTTGTATTTCATTGTATTCATTATCTCTTTTCATTGTATTTCAATGTATCCCTTTATATTCTATGTATTTCATTGTAGTCATTGTCTCGCTTTCCATGAATGTATTCATATATTTTTTTAAATTAATATAATTTATGTATTCAAATGTATTGTATAATTTCTCTGAAGATTGCTATGTTTTTGGGGTGTTTTTCGGTTGAGAATTAAATACAAAATTTATGTTATAATTGAGTTTGTTGAGTTATATTATGAGTCTATTATGTTAATTGATTCACTTTCCGTTTAAAAACATTGTAATCCGCTGTTTCACGCCGTGAATACAGTCGAATACAATAATTTTTCCAGCTATAATCCCATGTTTCACGCCATGAATACAGTAGAATACACTCGAATACAAAAATCTGTCTAGCTGTAATCCCCTGTTTCACGCCTAGAAATGCTGATACATTAGCTTAAATACATCGAATACACTCTAAAAAATCTGAAAACATAACTATAGGAAGTAATATAGTAAATGATAGCTACAACTAGCTAATAACCACTAAACAGTAGTGGTTTGTGAAAATTTCTCATATGTGTAGTCCCGGGTACTATTTTTAATGAAATAAATGCCCACTTTCTTTTAAAAAAATGCACGAGATTGTCATAATTTCTTATTTTTACTAATGGTACCTCATTAAACTTATTCCATTTACTCTACATGATTGTCTTATTACTCTACGGATTGTCTTACAAACTCAACCAGATTATCATGATTTTTAGTTTTCACTAATTGTACCTTATTACTTATTCCATTTACTCTACGGAATTATCTTACAAACTCTACCAGCTTGTTATGATTTCTATTTTCTTTTACTAATGATACCTCATTAAGGTTATTTCATTTAATGTACCAGATTATCTTACAAACTCTAGTTTGTCATGATTTTTGATTTTCACTAATGAACTTTTAAACTTATTCCATTTACTCTATCATTGTTGTCATACTTTTTTTCATTTATTTACAACTATTACAAAAAATATGTGACTTTTACTCATATTGACCATAGCACTATTGAGCTAAGCTCTATCAAAATGCTAACAAACAAAAAAAAAGCTCTATCAAAATAGCATGGGCTAGTCACTTTTCGAATTGGTAATCGAAAAATAGCTAGCGTTTATAAATTCATTGAAAAATAGCCACTATTTCAGATTAAACACAAAAAGTTCCAACATGCAATGCTGATTTATGGTACTCCAACATATTATACTGGAATTTTCCTGATTTTTAAGGATGTTTTTGTTCAAAATTTAGCTTTGCATGAAAAAGTGACTAAATTTCGATATTTTAAAATTGTGGCTATTTATTAATTACCAGTTGTAAATCAGTCTATTTCTGATTTTTAGCTCTTAGCTCTGCCAATCTCGTAGGTTCTCTACCAAATGTGTTTTACCTTATTTAGGCGCGAGGACATACAATTATATTTGAAGGGCATATACGTCATTTGACTCACCTAATAAATACGCAAGGCCTATTTCGGCAACAAAAAAAAAAGACATTCTTTACAGATCAAGCAGGCACGGGGTCTACCTATATTCAACTTCGTCCAACAGTCCGCTTTAGTGTGATTTACGAAGGCTAGGCTAGGTTTGATAATATCCAAAACAAATGAAAAGAGGTCGGGATCGATAGGTGGCAATTGGCAAGGAACTTGATCCCCCCAAAAAAGGGGAAAGCCGACTCTTATTCTGGAAGTTTCAATTTGCTATCAGACACAAGGTTTAACTAGGAGTTAAGTCAATCGTCCCTCCCCATCACAGTAGTCAGATTTCATACTATATATAGGAAATAAAGTACCCCATCATAGTAGTCAGATTTCATACTATATATAGGAAAAAAAGTAAATGAAATGACATATTACATGTTAAAATGCACTAATAATATAAAACTCAATTATACTGTTGGTGTATATACATCTAAACTATCAAATATACAGAATGAATATGCTATCATTTACCAATACAAAGTTAACTAAGAACAAGGTCTAAACAAGGCTAGTAGTGACAATGACAAAGACAAACTACTTGATATCTATCTGTCTAGCAACACATCATGATCTCAAACTTATCAAAATTATCACATTGAGCAATCATTCCTCTAATTCATCAATAAAATCAGCCCAAGACACTAGCAAACCACCTAAGAAGAAGTAGTTGATCAGTTTCTTCCGAGGGGCGAAGATCTGTAAGTAAATTGTATTGCAACTGGATAAATGCAATCTTTAGGATAGGCAAACGAGCTGCACACGCGAATGAACCATATTGAAGGCACAGCATAATGAAGCGACATACAAGAAGACCGTGAAACCGCCAGAAAGCAACACACACAGAAAACAACGGATAACTGTAATGACACAACACAATTACATAAACCTTGTTGAGCACATTTCTTCTCCTGCTGCATTCAGAATTAAATTAACTTTCATGTCTAAGAAAGGAATTATCAAAAGAAATGAAGAGAGGTAAACAAAGGGTGAATAACATCTAGAAAATCCAAAAGAAAAAGGAACAAAAAAGCCATTCTTCATTAGAGAAGAGCGTCTTGACAGAAGATAGTCTGCCTTTCTGCAATGGAATAAAGGTTCTTGATTAAATACTACACCAAAGCCTCGATGAGGATTGGGCGTTGTACCGAACTAAATGAGATTGTCATGTTCCAGGAAAAGCAGTGCAACAAGCCAAACATAGGGCGTAATAATCTGAGACGACAGTCAACCACCTTCAAGGCGGTCATCACGTTAACTTACAGCTGATTGAGAGGTATCAGAATGACAAGAATTATTAGCATTACCAATTATTTATAAGAAATTAACAAACAATGGGCATCTCAACCTCCACCCACTCCACACCCACAAAAGGGGAGAAAAAGAAAGGTAAAAGAGCGAGTAAGCATAAAGTTACTATAGTCTTTAACCAGAACTCTGAGAAATATCAAATTTACAATCACAAATGTCATGTTACACCAGTAAAGTACCGACTGAATCAAATGGCAAGAGGCAACATCTACGACTCAGTGATCCAGCATGCAACTATCTTTCAAGAAACAACATTCTAAGACAATAAAACCAAGTCCAAGACACTAGCATACCACCTCAAAAGAAGTAGCTGATCAGTTTCTTCCAAGGGGCAAAGATCTGCAAGAATAAGTCTCCTTGAAGTCGGTCTTTCTTGAAGAAGTGAAAATAGAGGCATAGATTTCCTTTGTAGCATGAGCTGGAGCTATATCAACAGCCTTAAATCGCTTCCCAGACCCGTTACTCACACTATTCTTCACATCCTTCACTTCAATCTTACTGTTAATGCCAACTTTACCTTTTCCGTCCACTTTCCTCGCATCCTTTTCTGCTCGCTTATCCTCAATCCCATGTTTCATCCCACTCAAGCGTGGCACCCCCAATGCCTCTTCACCATTCAGAGCTACATCCCTATTCTTCCCTTTCTTCACCTTCTTATTATCCTTCAATTTAGCTCTTTCTTCCTCCATTCTCTCCCTCAAAGCTGCAACCTCTTCTTCGCTCCCGTTAATCACAAGCTTGTCACTCTCAACAAACTCCTTGTGGCAAACCAAACAACCCGAGGATTTTACTTCCTTCAAAGCTTTAGCACTCAAAACATGTCCACAACCCCTCAAAGCAAAGAACTTGTACTTCCCATTGAACTCCAACCCCGTTATCGGGCACTGAAACCCCGTCCCCTCACCATCACCAACCCCTATATCCTCTTTACCCGGAATCACTGACAGCTCAACCGGAATCATATCTTTCAATCCCTTTATATACCCAAATTGCTTAGGCACCCTTTTCTTCAATAAAGCCTCAACTAAAGCCTCCTTATTAAACAAATTCCCCAGCTTATCGACAACAACAGGATGCTTCAACGGCTCGTTAGACAAAGCACAATTCAACCATTTCGACAACCTAATCTCATTCGGGTCAATTTTATCCGGTTTCTTAGTCGCATACATCTTAAGATAACAGTCCCGGGACTCTGCCCCCGTGGCACCTCCATCTCCACCCCCTCCACGGAGGCGAAGGCGGAGTACTAAAGTGGAAAAAGGGCTAATCCCAGAACCATGTAATAAAGTTGAATCCTTAATGGGCCGACCGTTGAATGTAAAATAGAGAGAATTATCCTTAATTGAGCCCAATGATTTCTGGATTTTGTCCATTAAATTGGATTTGAGGTCTTGCAAAGTGAAATTAGGGTTAGGGTTTTCGAGATTAAGGACATGATTGGGGATCTGAAGCTCAGGCGATTGGATGAAAATTGGGAAATTACACATTTGGGGATTCATTACTAGGGTTTTTACGAATTGAAATTGAAGAAAGTTTATGAAAATTTTACCTGATGAAGAGGAATCGAAGAGCGAACAGGTACGTAGCTTTGGTTCTCGAAAGAGAAAAGACTGTATATTGATCGTCGTATATTTTATGTTTTATTCTGAAATTTGTTGGACGGAAACTCGGTGCCTTGGCGACCCGTTTGATTGGGCTCACCCACAATCAAATGGGTTTTTCTTTAAAAAAAAATAAAATATATATATATATATACAAAAGAAATATTTTTCAATTATTATTTTAAAAACGGCTATACAATATTATTTTTCCAAATCAAATTGGCTGAGGCCCATTTTTAAAGCATATAAAGAGAGGGAAGAGCACATATAAACAATTGAAAAATTAACCTAAAAAGCTTTCCGTTCAGCCGCTTAAATAAAAATTAGTCGGTGAATATATTTATGTAGCCTGCTATTTGTGTAAAGATCCCTAATCAATATGAGGATCGCTATTTAAAATAAATTTTTATAAGTTTAACCACTTTAGAATCAATTTTACACTTATGGGTATGAAATTTTAAAATACTTAAAAAGTAACGGGTTTAAATTTTTCAAAAAACTTCAAAAATATAGTCGAAAAAATATATTTTTTGTATATATATACATTCTGGATCTTATATATAAATTTTATATATTTTTTCAGTTACCAAATGTAAATAGTTTCTGACAATGGCTAAAAATAATAATACCCTTTGTCTGAACTTGGCAGGAGTTTTAAGCTTAACAGTCTGTCTGAAGTTTGGTAGGTGAGTAATTCCTTATTAGCTATTATTCCTTTAATATGTGTTGTTTTTCTTGAATTGTTTCAATGCTTTTTAATCCCATTGATGAAGTAACTTAATGAAATTTGTTAACACTGATTATAAGTTAAAATTGAATTTAGTTTATATATAAAAATATGTCTCTTGCATATTTCTGCCTCATCATATTATATTTCGGTTTGCATCGTGTTGTCATTTTTTTCACAGTACGATAATATGTTACAAAAAAATTGTATGTACGTTATTTATTTGGAATTGATGTGTAATTACTGTTATTGTTGTTGGTTATGACTTATGAGTTTAGAAATTTGTCTCTTGCATATTTCTGTCTCATATTACATTTTGGTTTACAACAACAACAATCAAGTAGAATCACACTAGTAGGGCCTGGAATTTTGATTTCTATATATAATTATTCGATATCCGATATCAACACAAAAAGTCCTATTTATTGCTCTTTATTGCTATATATGACAATAAAGAGCGAGAACTTTCGAAACATAGCTGCTATGGGCAACACTTTTCTCGGCACCCGTTGGGACTCCGGGTTCTACCGTTCTTGCTTGGAATTTGCTATTTGTTAATATTTTGTTGGCTGCCTTTCATCCTCGATTATTGTATATCCTTCGGCATCCTTGCATTTATCCGCTATAGTTGCATCACTAGTGTCTTTAGCATGCCCAAGTTACATTACATTTAAGTTTATACTTAGGATGTGCTTGTTTTACGATTTACCTGCTCATCTGCATTTGTAGTAGTTAAGGCTTAGTTTATATCCCTGTGTTTTGGCTGGTGTAGTGGCTATTCTGAGAGATGGTAGTGTAAGGTCGTGTCCTCGGGTAGGTCAGGGGGCGGGAAGTAAGGGTGGCAAGGGGGTAGGGATTACACCAGGTTGAGAGTTGGATCCTGGAACATAGGGACACTGACGGCTTAGGCGATAGAGTTGGGGAAGATTCTACAGAAGCGGAAGATCAATATAGCATGTGTCCAGGAGACTAGATGGGGAGGGGTTACGAAGGCAGGCTAGGGATGTTAATGGGTATAAGCTTTGGTATTCGAGGGGTGTTGGTGGTAAGAACGGGGTAGGTATCTTAGTTGATAGGGATCTAAGGGAATTAGTGGTGGATGTCAGGAGGGTGGATGATAGGTTGTTGCTTATTAAGGTAGTGGTTAATGGGTTCACTTTTAATGTGATTAGTGCTTACGCGCTTCAAGTGGGACTAAGCGAGGAAGTCAAAAGGTGCTTCTGGGATGAGTTGGACAAGGTTGTGCGTGGTATCCCGCAGTCCGAGAAGTTTTTCATAGGTGATGACTTTAATGGTCATGTTGGGGAGACGACTAGGAATTATGATGAGGTGCATGGTGGGTTCGGTTTTGGGGTTAGAAACGAGGGTGGTACTTCGTTGTTAGAGTTTGCTAAAGCTTTTGACTTGGTGCTAGCTAACATGGGTTTTAAGAAAAGGGAGGAACACTAGGTCACTTTTCGGAGTAGTGTGCCAAGACTCAGATTGATTTTCTTCTCATCGGGAGAGGTGATAAGAGCCTTTGTACGAATTGAAAGGTTATCCCGAGTGAGTGTTTGTCGATGCAGCACATGCTCTTGGTGATGGACTTGGAGGTCAAGGTAGCTAGGAAGAAGAGACCGGTGTACGACCAACCTAAGATCAAGTGGGGAGCTTTGACTAAGGGAAAGGCTCAGGAGTTGGGGGAGAAGTTGTTGGCTATGGGAACCAGGAGAAATAGTGGGGACGCAAGTAGTATGTGGACCACGACAGCGAATTGCATTAGGGACGCAACTAGGGAGGTATTAGGGGTCTCGAAGGGTTACTCGGGTGGCCACAAGGGGGACTGGTGGTGAAATGGGGAGGTCCAAGGTAAAGTGGAAGCTAAGAAAGCGGTGTATTTGAAGCTAATGGGTAGCACGGACGAGGAAGAGCGAAGGTCGTATAGGGAGTGTTATAAGAAGGCAAGGAGAGTGGCGAAGATCGCGGTCACGGCGGCTAAAACTATAGCTTTTGAAAGATTGTATGAGGATCTTAGGGGTAAAAGAGGGGATAGAAAGTTGTACACGTTAGGTGCATCAGAGACGAAGATGGTAAGGTATTGGTGGAAGAGGCGTGTATCAAACGTAGATGGCAGGAGTACTTCCACAGACTCTTAAACGAGGAAGGGGATAAGAGCATCGTGCTAGGTGAGTTGGAGAACTCAGAGAGTCAGAGAGATTTTGGTTTTCTTAGGCGTATTAAGTGTGAGGAGGTTGATGTAGAAATACGGAAGATGAGCAGGGGTAAGGCGACTGGGCCTGATGAGATCCCGGTAGAATTTTGGAAATTAGCGGGTAGGGTAGGCCGGGAGTGGCTTATTAGCATGTTTAACGTCATTTTCATGACAAAGAAGATGCCCGACGATTGGAGGTGGAGTTTGATAATTTCGTTGTACAAAAACAAAGGTGATGTCCAGAACTGCAACAACTATAGGAGTATCAAGCTGCCGAGTCACACTATGAAGGTGTGGGAGAGGGTGGTGGAGGAGAGAGTGAGGACATGTGTATCTATCTCCGAGAACCAGTTTCGGATTTATGCCGGGACAGATAACTACAGAAGCCATTCACCTTGTGAGACGATTGATGGAGCAGTATAGGGAGAGGAAAAAGTACTTACACATGGTGTTCATTGACCTAGAGAATGCTTATGACAAAGTCCTGATGGAGGTGTTATGGAGATGCTTGGAGGTCAGCGGAGTCCCGGTGACGTACATTAGGGCGATTAAGGACAAGTATGAAGGGGATAAGACTCGGGCGAGGAATGTGGGAGGAGATTTAGAGCATTTCCCTGTGGAGATGGGTTGCATCAGAGATCAACCCTTAGCCTGTTTTTGTTTGCCCTAGCATTGGTTGTGCTGACACGTCGCATACAAGGGAGGGTGCTGTGGTGTATGTTATTTACTGACGACATAGTTCTAATTGACGAGACACGAGGTGGTGTTAACGCTAGGCTAGAAGTTAGGAGACAAACGCTGGAGTCCAAAGGTTTCAAGTTGAGTATGTCAAAAACTGAATACTTGGAGTGCAAGTTCAGTGATTAGAGGCATGAAGAAGAACTGGAAGTAAAGATTGATACTCAAGTCATTCCCACAGTAAATAGTTTCAAGTATGTTGGGTCTATACTCCAAGTCAATGTGTAGATTGACGAGGATGTTACTCACCGTATTGAAGCAGGTTGGATGAGATGGAGGATAACTTCGGGGGTTTTAAGAGATAAGAATGTGCCGCCAATGATAAGAATGTGCCGCCTAGACTTAAGGGTAAATTCTACGGGGTGGTGGTTAGACCGACTATGTTGTATGGAGTTGAGTGTTGGCCCGTCAAGAAGTCCCATGTCCACAATATGAGCGTCGCTGAAATGAGGATGTTGAGATGGATGTATGGACATACCAGGAAAGATAAGATCAAGAATGAAGTTATAAGGGACAAGGTGGGAGTGACATCATTGGAAGACAAGTTGCGGGAATCGAGGCTGCGATGGTTGGGCATGTGAGAAGGAGAGACATAGATGTCCCGGTTAGGAGGTGTGAATGGTTGATCATGGAGGGCTTGAGGAAGGGAAGGGGTAGGCTAAAGAAGTATTGGGGAGAGGTGATTAGACAGTACATGTCGGCGCTTCACCTAACCGAGGACATGACAAGCGATAGGAAGGTGTGGAGGTCGAGGATTAAGTTGGTGGGTTGAAAAGTAGTTTTGAGTTTCTTCTAGGTTACGAGTAGTACTAGTAATATTCTTGTTGTTGGTTGAAAGTTACTTCATTTTAGTCTGTTATTATATCTGGTACTTAGCAAACAAGTCCAGTATTTTTGTAAATTGCTACTGGCAATGTTTCTCCCTGATTATTATTATTTGATGCTACTCTTTCTCCTTTTTACTAGAAATTGTTGCTCCCTGATTGCTACTATTTGATGCTACTTTTTCTCCTCCTTTTCCTTTTCGTCTTTTGCCTCCCTCATCTGTCTCCTCCCCTCCCCC
>ML299421.1:0-114244 GCA_005239495.1 Nicotiana undulata
TGATCCTTAGGCTATGGATGAGTGATCCCTTCGAGAATTTTCGGAATTTGAACATGCGGGACCAGTTTGGAATTTGGAAATTCTTCAAGAATAGCGATTTTAGTAAAATAACTAGGGTAATTTCCCACATTGTGCATGCATTGATGTTATTGTATATCTTTTGGCTAGTTGCGAGTCCTCGGGTGTAGAGTTTAGAGTTTCGGGCACAAATTGTGATCCGAGGGGTAGATTCTACACGAGGTGAGTCTCCTTTCTAACCTTGTAAGAGGGAATTGTCTCCATAGGTGATGTATATGCTATGTGTAAATTGTTTGGGGGCTACGTACGCGCCAAGTGACGAGTGTCCGTACGTAGCAGCTATTATTGTTATGTCCGGGTATTTAGGCCCACACCATGCCTTGTATGTTTCTCGTAGTGCCTTACATGCTTTCTCGTAATGCCTTGTACGCTTTTCTTGTAATGCCTTAAATATGTTTTTCTCATAATGCCTTATATGTTTTCCTTGAAATGCTTTATATGATTTATTGTGACGCCATATGTACCATGAAACTATGTTTTAGCATCGTGTTATTCTTCTGAGGCCTTATGGTAAGGAGAAATTTGGAAAATATATGGGATCGGGCCGTACGCCACGAATACATGGGAGCGGGCCGTACGCCACGACAGTGTTGAAAGTAATTGAATATATATGGGATCGGGCCGTACGCCACGGCATTGTTGAGAAATTATGAAATATATGGGATCGGGTCGTACGCCATGGCAGTCTTGAAAAGAAATTGAAATGAATATGGAATCGGGTCGTGCGCCACGGTGAGTGTAGAAGGTACCTTATGGGAGCGGGCCGTACGCCACGACGGAGCTAAGAATTTGTGATTATTGTTTCGTTCGGTGGTCTTACCTTGAAAGTGCTTTATTGTTTAGTTCAGAAATTGTTTGGATTTTTTTCCTGTTTTTGATATACATACTTGTTGCTTATTTCCCTGACATGCCTATTGTATTTCATCATATTCTATCATATGTTATCACTGCTGGACCTTAGTGAGTATCGAGTCGGTCTCTCGTCACTACTTCTTCGAGTTTAGGCGGGATACTCACTGGGTACATATTTATTTATTATGTACTCATGCAGCACTTTCTTTTCTTTTCTGTACTTGACTGTACAGGTCCGGAGGCTGGCACATCTGGCTATTAGGTCGGTGCTAGATATTGATAGCGTGTTCATTCTTCACGGTGAGCGGCTTTCCCGGCGACTTCCTAGCAGCACCCTGGAGCTCTTTTGTTATATTTCTCAGTCCATTTCATTCAGACGGAGACTTTGTATATACTGTAGTCATTGAATATTCAGTAGTTGCCCACGACACTCGTGACACTAGTTCCTGGCACACACGCGTAGTGTATATATATATATATATATCTTTTGGTTACGGGTTGTACATGCATGTGTATGTTTTATTTCGGCTTTGTATCTACAATGACTTTACCTTCGCTCAAGGCTAGTATCATGTTAGTTGTTATAAACTAGTAAATTTTTTACTATGGGAAGGGTATCACTTAGTGTAATTTGTGTTGGCTTGCCTAACCCCGTCGTTGGGCGCCATCACGACTCGGATTAGGATTCTGGGTTGTGACACGTTCGACATAATTCAAAGAATGTTATTTGAGAAAAAACAGAAATTATCAGATTCCCGGTAATGGAACCAATTTGTTTAACCAAAGAATTAGATTCTTTGCCAAAGTTATTTTAAGAAGAACACGAGTTTCTGTTAACCAAAAGAATTTGAAAATAATTGTAAGTAAATTTGTAAATAGAAAGCAATAGAGATGCATAAAAAGTAAGTATATTTTAATAGTGGTTCGAACGTGTCTTTACAAGTTATATTTTACTTCCTTTATAAAGGGATTTTTTAATATAACGTCTACTCTTTTCAGCGATTGGGCATTAATGACTAATAATGGCATTAATATAACGTTACAATGATTAATCGTAATTGGTGCGTGAAGATTATGTAACGTTTGGCTCATTAATTGAAGATCCCTGAATTTGCCCTTTATTCTGCCTTGATTCATCTTGTTCGTGTCTCTTCATCTTCTCAATGAGGTTTAGATTCCCGTATCTGATTACCCTGTGGGTATGCTGTTCCATTTCTCTTTATCTCGTACCTCTTCATAAAGTCTCGTCCAGTTGTCATGTTGTCATTTCTCCACATAGATTGCTGAGTCATCATAAATATTACACGTGTGAAGCTCATTTTACCAATACAAGTGTCACGACCCAAATTTCCCTCTGTTGGATATCGTGATGGCACCTAGTCTTAGGGACTAGGTAAGCCTAACCTTTACTGAATAACAACAATAATAAAGGAAATCTAACAGTCTCGATATAGAAATCTTGACAGAATTTAAAATTTCCCAAAACCGGTAATACAAGTCATATGCTCTACTGAATTTGTTACAACTTCTAAATACAACTATCTAGAAATACGTAAGAACTATTGAATAAAAGTAGGAAGGTGACTCTGAAGCTTGCGAACGCAGCAGAAGGTTTACCTAGAGTCTCCACAACAGCAACCGCGCTGCTAGCTATCGATCGACCGGCTATGCAAAATCTTGAATCTGCACACAAAATGTGCAGAAGTGTAGCATAAGCACACTAGAGCGGTGCCCAGTAAGTATCAAGACTAACCTCGGTGAAGTAGTGACGAGGGCTAGTCAAGACACCCACTGGTCTAATAAGTTAACAAGCATAAATATAGGAAATGACAGAATATGGCATCTATCTAATGACTACACAATGTAATTAACACATAACAAGTTCAAGCGGAAGGGAAAATACATTAAAATACAACGAAGCATCATAATAATACACAGAAGGAGGGATGGGAACACAACCCGAAAACCGGAACCCACAATACAACAAGAACAAGTATTAATTTAGCACTGCAACAGTTTACACGTCAGGCCTTAGCCAACAACCCCAAGTGTTTTTGGAAAAATACTTCGAGTGTAAACCTTCACCCGTAAGTTTATATTGAAATCACTGTATATAATCATTTCAAATATATATATTTTCAAATATATATATATATATATATATATATATATATATATATATATCTNTATACTGCATTGCATATTTAAATTGGGACAACGGACGTATTCCGGGCGCTTTCCCTCTGTACTGCATTGCATATTTAAATTGGGACTACTGACGTATTCAGGGAGCTTTCCCCCTATACTGCATTGCATATTTAAATTGGGACTACAGACGTATTCCGGGAGCTTTCCCCCTGTACTGCAAGACAAATTCTGATTTACGGACGGAGTTCCGGTAGATTTATCTTGAAGAGATTATGATCGAAAGATATATATATATATATATCTTTCGATCATAATCTCTTCAAGATAAATCTACCGGAACTCCGTCCGTAAATCAGAATTTGTCTTGCAGTACAGGGGGAAAGCTCCCGGAATACGTCTGTAGTCCCAATTTAAATATGCAATGCAGTATAGGGGGAAAGCTCCCTGAATACGTCAGTAGTCCCAATTTAAATATGCAATGCAGTACAGAGGGAAAGCGCCCGGAATACGTCCGTTGTCCCAATTTAAATATGCAATGCAGTATAGGGGGAAAGCTCCCGGAATACGTCGTACATCGCCACAACACTCACAAGGAAACAAAATAGAAATGCTATGTATGACGGCCAATCAAATCAAGAACTTAAGTCACCAGCACAATGGAACTCGTTCACAAGGAATAACCACCGAAAGGGAATAATGAGCGTAAAGAACACAGTTTAACCAGAGAGAAACAAGACGTAACGATGAATCCACAAAATTCAAGTCAACAATAAGAAACCAAATCATCCTGGCAAGGGAAACAACTATAACCAATCTCTCTTAAAATATTTCCTTCACAGAATAAAACCCAGGTTGAACCAATGCTCAGTAATAGGCAACACCAAGGAAAATATCATCAACATGGATAATTATCTAACTAAACCTAAGTAGCACTAAAGGGAAAATCATAAAAATCACAGTATACGACTCACGGGCATGCTTGACACCAACGAACATATATTCCAATTACGGCTACACAATTATAGGGCTAGATAATACTAGTTCTAGTCAATTAGGCAGTTTATGAAGAAAATATAGCATGATGATAGAAGAGGTAAAATATTCAGTTAAGTCAATTAGGATCAAGTAAACAACAAAAGGGAAACTAAAATCAAGAACAATCTAATTTAAGACGGAAAAGATGAAACTAGCAACCAAAAACTTAGTCATAACAATTACAAATTTATACACAGGGAATATAAAGACCTAAGAACCCTAAAAGGCCAAACTCATACAAGCAAGTTCGAATACGCACTCGTCACCTCATGTACACGGGCTACAATAAACATAGAAGACTCAATTCCTAAGGGGTAGTTCCCCCACACAAGGTTAGGCAAGACACTTACCTCGAAGATGACAACCCGGTACTCTAAAATGGACCTTTCGGGTGAAAAGATCTCCATAGTCCAATTTAAATATGCAATGCGAATGAATGCCGGATACGGTATATTTAAGCATTTCATGAAAGGCTTCACAGACAAGAACAAGATAAATACTAACTAACATGGTACACATTGTATCAAATAGAGAATTTAGGTAAAATATATAGGCATGCTTCTTCCTAATCTAAACTACACTAGTAGCACATTAAACAGTGAAGTAGGAGCAAAATTATTTATGGTATGGATAGGAAAAATGGAATTTAAGCAACAATGGCCCGTGTACGTACACGTCACCTCACGTACACAGCGCCCATACAACAAATAGTATCAAAACAACCTAAGGGGAAGTCCCCAACACAGAGTTAGGCGAGACACTTACCTCGACTGCGCTACTTAACTCAAAACCGCGCTCTTGCCACGAGTACCAGACTCCGAATGGCCCAAATCTATTCAATTCAATTGCATAATGTAATTATCACTTAAAGGAACTAATATATCTAATTAGTTCGAAGCTAATACGTGAAATTAGGAAAATTATCCAAAACGTCCCCCGCGCCCACATCTCGGAATCGGGTAAAAATTATAAATACCAAACACCCATTCACTCACGAGTATAACCATATAAGAATCACTAAAATCGAATAGCAAAATCCCGATCAAAACTAAAAAATTTGGCCTAGGAACTTTATCCAATTTTCCCCCTATTTCAACCATAATTTCGAATTTAAAGGGTAAATTTATGAGCATAATCATGGAAATTAGGCTAAACGGAGTAGGAATCACTACCCAAATTGCCCAGGTGAAAATCTCAACCAAAATCGCACTTTCCCGAGCTCCCAAGTTCAAAATATGAAAAATGGTTCAAACCCTTGATTTTGGGTCTTTTATGTTCTGCCCAGTTCTTCTTTAGTGAGATCGCGTACCACCAGTCGCGATCGCGAAAGGTAACCAACACACGTCCAAAAGTCCTTCTACGCGAACCCAGGGAACGGCTCGCGAACGTGTTCCTCAACCTACTCAAGCCTACGCGATCGTGGTTGGCTTCACGCGACTGTTTGGAGATACGCTCAAACAACTGATGCCTAAGTTCTTCTACGCGAACGCAGTGGCTAAGCTGCCCAATCAATGCGATCCCGAACACCCTTATGAGATCGCAGAGATCAAAAATCTTCCTGCCTCCACTAGCTCGACGAGATCGCGGATACTCTCATGCGATCGCAGTGAAGGAAAATCTTTTGCAGTAAAACCAGCAAAAACATAAAAGGCTAAAATGCCCATTTGAGCATCCGAAATACACCAAAGGCCCCCGAGACCTCAACCAAACTTACTAACCGGTCCTTATACCTCATTCAAACTTAGTTGCTCCTTCACAACACATCCCATAACATCAAAATCACCAATTATGCATGGATTCAATCCTAAAAACTTATGAAGTTTCAAAAATTCACAACCAATGCCGAAACACGTCAAAACTAGTCCGAATGACTTCGAATTTTGCTCACATGTCACAAATGACACTACGGACCTATAGCCACTCTCGGACTTCCATTCCGAGCCCGATAACGAAATTTCACCTATCACCCGAAATCGCCGAAACACTAATTTTCGCCAATTCAAGCCTAAGTCTACTACAAACCTCAAAAACACATTCCAAACACGATCATTACCCTGAAATCACCCAACAGAGATAACAGAGTCGACAGAATTCCATTCCCGATCCGTCTTAACACAGTTCCAACTATGGCCTGATTTCTAAAGCTTACACTCACATATAAGGACAATGTAACTGAAAACTCTCCGAAATTAACAACTCAAAGTTCTGAAAAGTCCCAAAAGCATAAATAGACATGGGAACAACAGTTATTATGGGATCGGGGCGCTAACTTACAAAACGACAGACCGAGTCGTTACATTCTCCCCCAGTTTGGAAAATCGTTCATCCTCGAATGAGTATAGAGACATACCTGAATCTTTGAAAAGATGAGGGTACTAACTGCGCATATCATGCTCGGTCTCCCAAGTCGCCTCCTCGACCGGTTGACCCCTCCACTAAACCTTGACTGATGCAATATTCTTTGACCTGAGCTTTCTAACCTGTCTATCCAATATGGCTACTGGCTCCCTAATATATGATAAATCCTTATCCAACTGAACTGAACTGAAATCTAAAACATGAGTCGGGTCATCGTGATACTTCCGGAGCTTAGATACGTGGAATACCGGATGAACTCCTGCTAGGTTGGGAGGCAAGGCAAGCTCATAGGAAACCTCTGCAACACACCTCAACACCTCAAAAGGGTGAATAAATCTCGGACTCATCTTACCCTTCTTCCCGAACCTCATGACGCCCTTCATAGGCGATACCCGAAGCAAAACCGGATCACCAACCATAAATGCCAAATCACGAACCTTCCGGTCCGTATAACTCTTCTTCCTGGACTGAGCTGTGTGAAGCCTCTCCTGAATCACCTTCACCTTGTCCAGGGCATCCTGGACAAAATCTGTACCCAACAATCGGGCCTCGCCCCGCTCAAACCATCCCACTGGAGACCTGCACCATCTACCATACAAAGCCTCATACAGTGCCATTTAAATGTTGTACTTGTAACTGTTATTATAAGAAAACTCTTCAAGTGGAAAGTATCGGTCCCATGACCCTCCAAAATCCATCACACAAGCACATAGCATATCCTCAAGAATTTGAATCGTGCGCTCGGACAGCCCGTCCGTCTAAGGGTGAAAGGTTTTACTCAACTCTACCCTTGTGCCTAGCTCCTGCTGAACGGCTCTCCAGAACCGTGAAGTGAAATGTGTACCTCTGTCTGAAATGATAGTTACTGGGATATTGTGGAGACTAACAATCTCCCTGATATAAATCTCTGCCAATCTCTCGGAGGAATATATAGTCAACATTGGAATTAAATGGGCTGACTTGGTCAGGCGATCCATAATCACCCAAATAGCATTGAACTTTCTCAAAGTCCGAGGAAGTCCAACCACAATGTCCATGGTGATCCGCTCTCACTTCCACTCTGGAAGCTCAATCTACTGAAGTAGCCCTTCTGGTCTTTGATGCTCATATTTGACTTGCTGGCAGTTGAGACACTTGGCCACAAACTCCACTATATCCTTTTTCATCCTTCTCCGCCAATAGTGTTGTCTCAAATCCTCGTACATCATCGCGGTACCTGGATGAATGGAATACCGCGAGCTATCGGCCTCCTAAAGAATTAACTCCCGAAGCCCATCTACACTCGCACACAGACACAACTCCTCATCACGCCATCATCACCTATAGTCACATCCCTGAAATAACCTCGTCGAACCCTATCCTGAAGAACCAGAAGGTGGGGATCATCATCTTGGCGCTCTCGATTGCGATCATAAAGAGAAAATCGAGCAACCACAAAACCTAATACCCGGCAAGGCTCTGAAAGATTCAATCTCACAAATTGACTGGCTAAGGACTGAACATCCAAGGCTAAGGGCCTCTCAACTACAGGAAGATATGCCAAACTCCCCAAACTGTCCGCTCGGCGACTTAAGTCGTCGGCCACCACATTGGCCTTCCCCTGGTGGTATAATATGGTGATGTCGTAGTCCTTTAGTAACTCCAACCATCTCCGCTGGTGCAAATTGAGGTCCTTCTGCCTGAACAAGTGCTGCAAACTACGGTGATTCGTGAAAATCTCACAATCGTGAACTGGATAGTTCTTCCCATGCACCTTCAACTGTCTCGACGCATAGGAAATCACCCTACCATCCTACATCAACACCACCCCAAGGCCAATCCTCGAAGCATTACAATAGACAATATAGAATCTCTGAACCCGTAGGCAATACCAACACTTGAGTTGTAGTCAGGGCTGTCTTGAGCTTCTGAAATCTCTCCTCACACTTCTCAGTCCACATGAAGGGAGCACCCTTTTGGGTCAATCTAGTCATAGGTGCAGCAATGGATGAAAATCCCTCCACAAAATGGCGATAGTACCCATCCAAACCAAGGAAATTTCGTATCTCAGTAACTGGATGGTCTTGGCCAACTCTACACCACCTCCACCTTCTTCGGATCTACCTTGATCCCATCGCAAGACACCACATGGCCTAAGAATGCCACATAATCAAGCCAAAATACACACTTAGAAAATTTTGCATATAATTTCTTCTCCCTCAAAGTCTGAAGCACGATCCTCAAATGCTGCTCATGATCCTCCTGGGACCGAGAATATACCAAGATATCGTCAATAACACAATGACGAAAGAGTCAAGATAAGGTCGGAACACATTGTGCATAAAGTGCATAAAGGTTGTTGGGGCATTGGTCAACCCAAATGACATAACAAGGAACTCATAGTGGTCATATCTGGTCATGAAGGTAGTCTTCGTGATATCCGGCTCCCGAATTTTCAACTGATGATATCCAGAATGCAATTCGATCTTGGAAAATACCCTGGCACCTTGTAACTAGTCAAACAAATTATCAATGCGAGGCAAAGGGTACCTATTCTTCACTGTAACCTTATTTAGCTGCCGGTAATCAATACACAAACGCATGGAGCCGTCCTTTTTCTTCACAAATAATACCAGAGCACCCCAAGGTGATACACTAGGCCTGATGAAACTCTTATTAAGCAACTCCTGCAACTTCTCCTTCAACTCATGAAGGGCCATACGATAGGGAGGAATGGAAATGGACTGAGTGCCCGTCAATAAATCAATGCCGAAGTCAATATCTCTGTCGGGCGGCATACCCAGAAGATCAGCTGGAAAAATATCAGTATAGTTCCGCACAACTGGAACTGATTCAACTGTAGGGGTATCAGCACTAACATCTCTCACATAGGCTAAGTACGTATCACACCTCTTCTCAATAATCCGCTGAGCCTTAAGGAAAGAAATGACTCTACGGGGAGTATACTCTAAGGTACCTCTCCACTCTAATCTCGATAAACCTGGCATAGCCAACGTCACGGTCTTGGCGTGACAACCAATAATAGCATAGTGGGGCGACAACCAGTCCATGCCCAAAATAACATCGAAATTTACCATACTGAGTAATAATAAATCAGCCCTGGTCTCAAAACCATTGATAACAATCAAACACGACCTATATACGCGGTCCACAACAAGAGAATATCAGATCGGAGTAGAAACATAAACATGGGAACTCAAAGAATCCCGAGATACCCCCAGATGTGAAGCAAAATAACAAGACACCTATGAATACGTAGAGCCTGGGTCAAATAATATTGATGCATACCTATTACAAACAGGGAAAATACCTGTGATGACTGAATCTAAAGCTACAGCCTCTGAACGGGCTGGAAGAGTATAGTACCTAGCATGGCCTCCCCCTCTAGGGAGACCTCGACCTCCCCGACCTCCACATCGATCTGTCTTAGAAGGTGGGGTAGCAACTGGAGCTGGAAGAATAGCTGGAGGCCTCGGTGGAGCACATGCAGCCTCATAAGTCTGAGATGAAGCACCCCTCCTAGATCTAGCTAGGGAAATCTCTGATCACGTTGCGAGGTAACCACACCCAAAACAACCCCTCCGAAGATGTGGCGGCTGATGCTGACTCTGAACTGGCCTGTTGGGATGGCCGGTGATAGCACCTCGGGTAGGAGGCACATAAGATACTAGTGGTGCATAATAAAGCTTTTGAGGTCTAAGAAGAGCTGGAATACCACTGGCTGCTGGAAGAGCTGAATGAGCATGGCGACTCACGATGCCCCTACCATAGCGTGCTGCTGGTGCACGAACTCCTGAAAAATAACCAGTCTCTTGACACCTCTTGCTCTCTCTCTTCTCTCTATCGCGGGCTAACATACTCTCAATCCTATGGGAAATACTCACGGCCTGCTGGTAAGTGATATCTATCTCCAACTCCCCGGCCATACTAGTACGAATACTGGGGTGAAGTCCCTCAATGAAGCGTTGAACCCTCTCTCTAATAGTGGAAACCTAGGCCGGTGCATGACAAGCCAAGCCACTAAAATGGACTGCATACTCCGATACAGTCATGGTACCCTGGTGTAACTGTACAAACTCTAGACGCCAAGCATCCCTAAGGCTCTAGGGACAAACTCAAGCAAAAACATCTCGGAGAGCTGATCCCAAGTAAGTGAAGCTACCTCTTCCGGACTACATAACTCATTGGCACGCCACCACTAATAAGCAACTCCCCTCAGCTGGAAAGCGGTGAAAGAAACCCCACTCGTCTCCGCAATACCCATAGTGCGGAAAATGCGATGACACTCCTCAAGAAAACCCAGAGCGTCATCTGAAGCTAGTCCGTTGAAGTCAGGTTGGTGGTACTTCTTATACCTCTCAAGTCTGAGCTGCTCTACCTCAGAAACAGCTGCCCTGGTATCATGTTGAGCTGGAGCCGCTGGGGGCATAGGAATATACTCTGGAACCTGCCCAATATGGACTGTCTGCTCAGGATTACGGGCTGCGGGAGTCTGTGTCCCTCTCCCGGCCCGAGATGTAGCTGGAACTATCAGGAGTAGTCCCTCCTGAGATAGAGTGCTGAAGGCGCTCATGAACTGAGCCAAAGTCTCCTGGAGGGTCGGAGTAATAGTAGGGACCTCTTGTGCCCCTTGAATTGCAGCTGTTGGGGGCTCCTCCGTCGCTGCTCTCGCCGGTGCTCGGGCTGGATCTCGTGCTCGTCCTCTACCCCTGCCCCTGCCTCTGGCAGCTCTGGCTGAGGATCAGGTGCCTGATCGTCAGGTGCAAGAGTAGAATAGAGTTTTAGAATTTTGATGACAGTAACTAGCACAACAAGGAATCCCAAAGAATATGATTGTTCTTAATAGTTACATAGCCTCTCGAAGATAGATACGGACGATTCCGCATCTATCCGCGAAACTCTAATAAGCCGGCTTGTGACTTGTGACTCCTATGAACCTACACGCTCTTATACCAACTTTTCACGACCCTATTTACCCTCCAAAAGGTATCGTGACGTCACCTAGTCTCTACTACTATGTAAGCCTAAATTTGCGGAAAATAAATATAATAAAATAAAAATAGAAAAGAACATGAATAGACATAACATAGCAGCTTGGCATGTACAATTACAACTCCCGTAACCCGGAATATCACATTAGTCACAAGCTCTATCTCAAAGTAGCTCTATACAACGTAAGGGAAAATACATGAAAAATCTATCTAAGTATGGAGCGGAAGGTGACTCGAAGAACCTTACGGACGCGACAAAATTACCTTTCGGTCTCCTCAAAGCAGTTGCTCGGACCCCTAGCCACGAAATGGAGTGTTGGTACCTGGATCTGCACAGGAAAAACATGTGCAGGAAAGGGCACGAGTACACCACAATTGGTACCCAGTAAGTGTCAAAGCCTAACCCCAGTCAAGTAGTGACGAGGTCAGGTTAAGGCTCTACTAGATTTTCATACGTAAAACAGTTTTAAAATAGTACATAAGATATAAAAGCAAAGTTAAGCCGTAGAAACAATGATCTAAAAGTAAAACAGCAACAGGGAGCCCTTTGCTCAACACAAAGTATCACACGGTGGAAACTCCCGGGACACGTCCCATAGTTCCAAATGTAAAGATGCAGTACAGGGGGAAAGCTCCCGGAATACGTCCGTAGTCCCAATTTAAATATGCAGTACAAGGGGAAAGCTCCCGGATTATGTCTGTAGTCCCAATTTAAATATGCAGTACAGGGGGAAAGCTCCCGGAATACGTCCGTAGTCCCAATTTAAATATGCAGTACAAGGGGAAAGCTCCCGGATTATGTCTGTAGTCCCAATTTAAATATGCAGTACAGGGGGAAAGCTCCTGGAATACGTCTGTACTCCAAATTTAAATATGTAATGTGAATGAATGCCGGATACGGTATATTTAAGCAGTTCAGGAAAGGATTCACAGACAAGAACAAGATAAAGACTAACTAACATGGTACATATTGTATCAAATAGATAATTTAGGTAAAACAGGTAGGCATGCTTTTTCCTAATCTAAACTACACTGGTAGCACATTAAATAGTGAAGCAAGAGTAAAATGATTTATGGCATTGATAGGAAAAATGGAATTTAAGAAACAATGGCCTGTGTACGTACTTGTCACTTCATGTACACGTCGCCCATACAACAAATAGTATCAAAACAACCTAAGGGGAAGTCCCCAACATAGAGTTAGGCAAGCCACTTAACTCGATTGCTCTACTCAACCCAAAACCACGCTTTTGCCATAGGTACCCGACTCTAAATGGCCCAAATCTATTCAATTCAATTGCATAATGTAAATATCACTTTAAGGAAACAATATAGCTAATTAGTTCGAAGCTAATACGCAAAATTAGGAAAATTACCAAAAAAGTCCCCTGGGCCCACGTCTCGGAATCAGGTAAAAATTATAAATTCCAAACACCCATTCACTCACGAGTCTAACCATATAAGAATCACTAAAATCGGATAGAAAAATCCCGATCAAAACTCAAAAATTTGGCCTAGGAACTTTATCCAATGTTTCCCCAATTTTCCACCATAATTTTGAATTTAAAGGGTATATTTAAGAGCATATTCATGGAAATTAGGCTAAACCGAGTAGGAATCACTTACCCAAATTGCCCAGGTGAAAATCTCACCAAACATCGCACTTTCCCGAGCTCCCAAGTTCAAAATATGAAAAATGGTTCAAACTCTCGATTTTGGGTCTTTTATGTTCTGCCTAGTTCTTCTTTAGTGCGATCACGTACCTCCTGCCGTGATCGCGAAGGGTAACCAACACACGCCCAAAATTCCTTCTACGCGAACATAGGTAACGGCTCGCGAACGCGTTCCTTAACCTACTCAAGCCTACGCGATCGCGGTTGGCTTCACGCGACCGCATAGAGATACGCTCAAACACCTGATGCCTAAGTTCTTCTACGCGAACACAGTGGCTAAGCAGTCCAATCAATGCGATCAAGAACCCCCTTATGCGATCGCAGAGATAAACAATCTGCCTACCTCCACTAGCTCTACGCGATCGCCAATACTCTTACGCGATCGTAGTGAAGGAAAATTTGTTGCAGTAAAACTAGAAAACCAGCAAAAACACATAAGGCAAAATGCCCGTTTGAGCATCCGAAACACACCCGAGGCCCCCGGGACCTCAACCAAACTTACCAACCAGTCCTAATACCTCATTTAAACTTAGTCGAGCCTTCACAACACATCCCATAACATCAAAATCAGAAATTATGCATGGATTCAATCCTAAGAACTTATGAAATTTAAAATATTCACAACCAATGTCGAACCCGTCAAATTTAGTCCAAATGACCTCAAATTTTACACACAGGTCATAAATGACACTACGGACCTACATCCACTCTCGGAATTCCATTTCGAGCCCAATATCAAAATTTCACCTATCGGCCGAAATCGCTGAAATTCTAACTTTCGCCAATTCAAGCCTAAATCTACTATAGACCTCGATAACACATTCCGAACACGCTCCTAACCCTGAAATCAACTAATTGAGTAAACGAAGTCGATAGAATTCCATTCCGGATACGTCTTCACACAGTTCCAACTACGACTCGATTTCTAAAGCTTAAACTCACATAAGGACTATGTGTCCGAAAACTCTCTGAAATTCACAACTCAACGTTCCGACAAGTCCCAAAAGCAGAAATAGACATGAGAACAACAGTTATTAGGGGATCGAGGCGCTTACTCTCAAAATGACCGACCGGGTCGTTACACCTAGTCTCTACGACTAGGTAAGCCTAAATTAGAGGAAGATATTTAAACAAAAATAATAAGTAAAGACAGGTTAAGTAAATCTACTAAGTAAAACATCGCCACTCGGCATGTACATGCAAAATCTCCAAAACATGGAATATCACTTTTAAGACACAAGCTCTATACGGTAATAACTTTATACAACGAGAAAGAAATACATAAAAGTCTCTATCTAACTGGAATGAATAATATGAATTAAACAGCAAAATGGATCTCTTGGCTCAACACAACGTATCTCACAGTGGAAACTCCCGGGATATCGTCCCGTAGTTCCAAATATAATCATGCAGTACAAGGGGGATCTCCAATAATACGTTTGTAGTCCCCAATTTAAATATGTCGTGTTGGGGGGGTCTCCCATAATACGTCTGATGTCCCCAATTTAAATATGCAATACAGGGGGGATATCCCAGAATACGTCTGTAGTCCCCAATTTAAATATGCAGCGCAAAGTAAATGCCAAATAAACACCAATTCTAACAGCACATCAAGATACACGTAGGAGAACAGGGATAAACTAGCTAAACATGGTGCATAGAGGGTCAATTAAGCAATTCAATATGAAAACAATAGGCATGATTCCCTAATCTATGATGAACACTTAAACACGTAGAATTGATGCAATAGAAGTACAAGGTAATGTATAAATTTTTTTTTGAAGAAAAAGTGGTATTTGTACAGAAATAGCACGTGTACGTACTCGTCACCTCGCGTACACGGCGCCCACACAAGGATTAAATCAAAAACAACCTAGGGGAAGGTCCCCAACACAGAGTAAGGCAAGGCACTTACCTCGACTGCTCTACTCAATTCGAAACCACGTTCTTGCCACGAGTACCCGACTCCGAATGGCCCAAATCTTTTCAATTCAATTGCATAATGTAAATATCACTTTAAGAAATCAATCAAGCTAATTAGTTCAAAGCTAATATGCGAAATTAGGAAAATTGCCCAAACATTCCTCCGGGCCCACGTCTAAGAATCGAGTGAAAGTCACAACTTTAGAACACTCATTCACTCACGAACACACTCGAACAAGAATTGTTAAAATCTGACATCAAAATCCCATTAAATTCTAAGATTTTTACTTAGGGAATCTTCATCCCGTTTTTCTAATTTTCAACCAATTTCCTTAATTATATTGAAGAAATTGTTATAGATTAATGATGTATAAGTGAAATAGGATTAAGAATCGTTACATATGAGTCTTCTCTTTAAAACCCACTCAAAATCAACTAATTCCGAGCTCCAAATCGTTTTTATAAGATATGAATTTCAAACCCTCGAATTTGAGGTTATTTGCCCAGCGATCCCGCACCTGCGACCCATTGGACTGCACATGCGGAAAAAGCATCGCATGTGCGAAATTTCATTAAATGGGTTGCGGCCGCACCTGCGGTCACTGGGCCACATTTGCGAAACTTCAGCCGCACCTGCGAGCCTGGCTGACCCTGGTCAATTCCGCATCTGCGACGCCCCTTTTCGCACCTGTGTGTCCGCACTTGCGGCTCCCCTTCCGCAGGTGCGAAACACCAGAACCAGTAGTGCTTCAGTTGGTGTTTAAGTCCAAAAATCTCCCGTTGAGCTCCTGAAACATCCCCGAGGCCCCCGAGACCTCAACCAAAATTACCAACCAGTCATAATACCTCATTCAAATTTCGTCGAATCTTCAAAACATATCACATAACACCAAAATCACAAATTATACATGGATTCAAGCCTAAGGACTTATGAAATTCAAAAATCTACAACCGATGCCGAAACACGTCAAAACTGTTTTGAATGACCTAAAAGTTTTACACACAGGTCATAAATGACACTACGGGCTTGTTGCCACTATCAGAATTCCATTCTGAGCCCAATATCAAATTTTCACCTATCGGCCGAAATCGCCGAAATTCTAACTTTCGCTAATTCAAGCCTAAATCTACTACAGACCTTGAAACACATTCCAGACATGCTCCTAACCCTGAAATCACCCAACTAAGCAAACGAAGTCGACGGATTTCCATTCCAGATCCGTCTTCACACAGTTCCAACAACGGTCCGATTTCTAAAACTTAAACTCATATTTAAGGACTATGTGTCCAAATCTCTCTGAAATTCACAACTAAGTGTTGCGACAAGTCCCAAAAGCAGATACAAACGTAGGAAAAGCAGTTATTAGGGGATCGAGGTGCTAACTCTAAAAATGACCAACCGGGTCAATACATTCTCCCCCACTTAAGAAAATCGTTCTTCATCGAACGAGTAGGAAGATATACCCGAAGCTATGAAAAGGTGAGGGTACCGGCTGTGCATATCCTGTTTGGTCTCCCAAGTCACCTCCTTGACCGGCTGACCCCTCCACTGAACCTTAACTGATGCAATATCCTTTGGCCTGAGCTTTCTATCCTGTCAGTCCAATATAGCTACTGGATCCTCAACATATGATAAATCCTTGTCCAACTGGACTGTATTGATATCCAAAACATGGGTCGGGTCACCGTGATACTTCTGGAGCATAGAGACGTGGAATATCAGATGAACTCCTGCTAGGTTTGGAGGCAAGGAAATCTTATAAGCAACCTCCCCAATATACTGCAACACCTCAAAGGGGCCAATAAATCTCTAACTCAGCTTACCCTTCTTCCCAAACCTCATGACGCCCTTTCATAGGCGATACCCGAAGCAAAACCTGATCACCAGCCATAAATGCCAGATCACGAACCTTCTGTTCTGCATAACTCTTCTACCTGGACTGAGTTGTTCGAGGTCTCTCCTGAATCACCTTCACCTTGTCCAGGGCATCCTGGACCAATTATGTACCCAACAATCGGGCCTCACCCGACTCAAACCATCCTACTAGAGACCTGCACCATCACCATATAAAGCCTCATACAGTGCCATATGAATGCTGGACTAGTAGCTGTTATTATAAGCAAACTCTACAAGTGGAAAATATCGGTCCCATGACCCTCAAAAATCCATCACACAAGCACGGAGTATATCCTCAAGAATCTGAATCATGCGCTCGAACTGACCGTTCGTGTGAGGGTGAAAGGCTGTACTCAACTCTACCCTGGCGCCTTGCTCCTGCTGAACGACTCTCCAGAACCGTGAAGTGAATTGTGTACCTCTGTCTGAAATGATAGATACTGGAATACTGTGGAGGCGAACAATCTCTGTGATATAAATCTCAGCCAACCTCTTAGAGGAATATGTAGTCAACATTGGAATGAAATAAGCTGATTTGGTCAGCCGATCCACGATCACCCAAATAGCATCGAACCTTCTCAAAGTCCGAGGAAGTCCAACCACAAAGTCCATGGTGATCCGCTTCGACTTCCACTCTAGAAAATCAATTTGCTGAAGTAACCCTCCTGGTCTCTGATGCTCATATTTGACTTGCTGACAGTTGAGACACTTGGCCACAAATTCTACTATATCCTTTTTCTTCCTTCTCCACAAGTAGTGTTGTCTCAGGTCCTGGTACCCGGATAAATGGAGTGTCGCGAGCTATGGGCCTCCTCAAGAATCAACTCCCGAAGCCCATCCATATTGGGCACACATATCCGACCCTGCATCCTCATCACACCATCCTCTCCTATAGTCACATCCCTGGCATCACCTCGTCAAACCCTGTCCAGAAGAACCAGAATATGGAGATCATCATAGTGGCTCTCTCTGATGCGATCATAAAGAGAAGATCGGTCAACCACACAAGCTAAAACCCGACAAGGCTCCGAAGGATTCAATCTCACAAACTGACTTACTAAGGACTGAACATCCAAGTCTAAAGGCCTCTTGGCTGTCGGAAGATATGCCTAACTCCCAAACTCTCCGCCCGGCGACTCAAGGCATCGACCACCACATTGTCTTTCCCCGGGTGGTATAATATATTGATGTCATAGTCCTTTGATAACTCCAACCACTTCCGCTGGTGCAAATTAAGGTATATTTGCTTGAACAAGTGCTGCAAACTCCGGTGATCCGTAAAATTCTCACAGGAAACATCGTATAAATAATGACGCCATATCTTCAGGGCGTGAACAATTGCTGCCAACTCGAGATCGTGAACTGGATAGTTCTTCTCATGCACCTTTAAATGTCTGGACACGTAGGCAATCAGCCTACCATCCTGCATCAATACCGCTCCAAGGCCAGTCCTAAAAGCATCACAATAGACTGTATAGGACGCTGAACCCGTAAGCAATACCAATAATGGAGCTGTAGTCAGGGATTTCTTGAGCTTCTGAAAACTCTCCTCACACTCCTCAGTCCACTTGAACAGAGCACCCTTCTGGGCCAGTCTGGTCATAGATGCTGCAATGGATGAAAATCCCTTCACAAAACGGCGACAGTACCCTGCAAAACCAAGGAAACTGCGGATCTCAGTAGCTGATGACGGTCTAGGCCAACTCTTCACCGCCTCCACCTTCTTTGGGTATACCTTGATCCCATCAAAAGACACCACATGGCCTAAGAATGCCACATAATCAAGCCAAAATTTACACTTAGAAAATTTTGCATACAATTTCTTCTCCCTCTAAGTTTGAAGCACGATTCTCAGATGCTTCTAATTATCCTCCTGGGACCGAGAGTATACAAAGATGTCGTCAATTAACACAATGATTAAGGAATCAAGATAAGGTCGGAACACACTGTGCATCAAATGCATAAAGGCTGCTGGGGCATTGGTCTGCCCAAATAACATGACAAGAAACTCATAGTGACCATATCTGGTCCTGAAGGCAGTCTTCGGGATATCCGGCTCCTAAATCTTCAACTGATGATAGCCAGAACGCAAGTCAATCTTGGAAGATACCCTGGCACCCTGTAACTGGTCAAATAAATCATCAATGCGAGGCAATGGATACTTGTTCTTCACTGTAACCTTGTTTAGTTGCCGATAATCAATACACATACGCATAGAACCATCATTTTTCTTCACAAATAATACTAGAGAACCCCAAGGTGATACAATAGGCCTGATGAAACCCTTATAAAGAAACTCCTGTAACTGCTCCTTTAGCTCATTCAACTCAGGAGGAGCCATACGATAGGGAGGAATGAAAATGGGCTGAGTGACCGGCAACAAATTAATGCCGAAATCAATATCTTTGTCAGACGGAATACCCGAAAGATCAGCTGGAAACACATCAAGAAAGTCCCCACAACTGGAACTGACTCAACTACAGGGGTATCAACACTAACATCTCTCACATAGGCCAAGTACTCATCACACCCCTTCTCAACCATCCACTGAGCCTTAACGAAAGAAATGACTTTGCGGGAGTATACTCTAAGGTACCTCTCCAATCTAATTTGGTAAACCTGGCATCGCCAGCGTCACGGTTTTGGCGTGACAAACAAGAATAGCATAATGGGGCGACAACTAGTTCATGCCAAAGATAACATCAAAATCTACTATACTAAGTAATAATAAGTCAGCTCTGGTCTCAAAACCACTGATAACAATCAAACACAACTGATATACGCGGTCCACAAAAAGAGAATCTCCCACGAGAGTAGAAACATAAACAGGGGAGCTCAAAGAATCCTAAGATATCGCCAGATGTGAGGCAAAATAAGAAGACACATATGAATACGTATAGCCTGGGTCAAATAACACTGATGCATCCCTATGACAGATAGGGACAATACATGTGATTACTGAATCTGAAGCGTCAGCCTCCGAACGGGCTGGAAGGGCATAGTACTTGTCCTGGCCTCCCCCTCTAGGGAAACCTCAACCCCCCGACCTCCACCTCGAGTTGTCTGAGATGGAAGGGTAGCAGCTGGGACTGGAAGAATAGTTTGAGGGCCCGGTGGAGCACGTTGGGCCTGATATGTTTGAGATGATTCACCCCTCCTAGCTCTGGGGAAATCTCTGAACATGTGGCGAGGGTCACCACACTCAAAACAACCCCTCGTAGGTCGTGGCGGTTGATGCTAACTCTGAACTGGCTGGTAATTGCACCTCGAGAAGGAGGCACACTAGATACTGGTGGTGCATAATAAGGCTCCTAAGGTCTAGGTGGAGCTGGAATACCACTGGTTGCTGGAAGTGCTGAATGAATTGGGCGACTCACAAATCCCCTACCATAGCGTGCTGCTGGTGCACGAGCTCCCGAATAATGACCAGTCTGTCAAGACCTCTTATCCTCCCTCTCCTCTCTATCCCGGGAAAACATGCTCTCAATCCTCCGGGCAATACTCACTGCCTGTTGGTAAGTGATATTGTTGCACCAAAGAAATAGATTCTCTACCAAAGTTATTTTAAGAAGCACACAGGTTTCTGATAACCAAAGAATAAACTAATAATTGTAAGGAAATTTGTAATTGGAAAGCAATATGATGCACAAAAAGGTAAATGTATTCCAATAGTAGTTCCCATGTGTTTTACATGTTATATTTTACTCCCTTATATAGGGAATTTCTTTATATAACATCTACCTTTTTCAGTAATTGAGCATTAATGAATAATAATGGCATTAATGTAACGTTACAATGATTAACCGTAACTGTTGCATGAAGGTTATGTAACATCTGGCTCATTAATTGAAGATCTTTGAATTTTCTGTTTATTTTTCCTGGATTCATTCTTACCGTGTCTCTTCATCTTCTCAATCAGGTTGAGATTCCCGTAGCTGATTATCCCGTGGGTATGTTATTCCGTGCCTCTTTGCCTTGTACCTCTTCATGGAGTCCTGTCCAGTTGTTACGCTTTCATTGTTACACATAGGTTGCTGAGTAATCACAATTATTACACGTGTGAAGCTTCTTTTTTACCAATACAGATAGTCCCACACTTACCATTTATTTATCGATTAATACTTGGTAAGTGGATACTCATTTATGGCGGGAATATTTTGCCGCCGCTTCACTCGTAACATTGTATCCATCTCTGAACGTAGGCGTTGCTTGTCACTTCTATTTAATGTCTGTTCCACATGGCATTCTTAGATTGGTTCTCCAATTGTTTAGCGCTTTTTAAGGCTTTTTGTGTCTGCATCAGTCACGAAGTAACAGCTTCAATTACGACTTTCACATCACTGTTTTTTCCATTTTTCGATGGTTTCCTTCGAGTATAAATACCCTTTTTAATTTCTTTACTTTCAGGAAAAACTTCCAACCTTCATTCCTTGTTTGCAAAAATTCTTATCTTTGTAAATAGTCTTCTTCAAACCAGTATAAGAAAGTCATTAACGTAGATGATCTGACTCATTCTTCTGCTCCGACACAGAGTAGGAGGGGAGGCAGGCTTAGGAGTTTAGGATCTACTCCATCCAGGGGTTCCTCTTCTTCTCAAGTTATTCCCCCATCTTCTTCTAGGTCTGCCATTTTGTCTTCTCCAAGGGCTAGGGCTTCGAGATCTACTTCAAAAGGTAAAGAACACAGTGAATCTCTACGTGACCCGAGGGTCGATGAAATAGTACCTGCGAAATTTTCCTTTGCTAGGGATAGTCAGGCTTTAAAGGATCAGCTTTCTTCAATGTCTTCTCATGACGGGGATGACAAGAACCCTACCCAAATAACTGAGGTCTAGTGCCTCTTGTACGCAGGGGCTGTTACTGGAAGCCTAATTTTCTTGTTGTCTTTCCAAATAGTAATCAAAGAATAACCACTTACAAGGATGGGTAGTCTTTTGTTTATACTTATCCTTTCACATTAGGATTCAAGCCTCCTATCGACCCCGTTATCCTCGAGTTTTGTCGATTCTTCAAAGTCTGTCTAGGACAAGTCAGTCCTCTCGTGTGGCGAGTTTTTGCGTGCCTTAGATATTTTGCTACTTTAGCTTCGGTCCCCTTTACCTTTTATCATCTCATTCACCTTTATTCTCCAATTTTGTTCCGTCGGGGAGTTTTTCTCTCGTGGCTAGGAGTAAAAGGGTGTTAGTGATTCCTGATGATGATAAAGACCGAGGGTGGTACCTCTGGTATGTTGCTATTCCTACTGCTAGTTTAGTAGGCAAAGAAAATCTCCCATTTCCTGAGAAGTGGAATATTTCACGTGAGTACAATTTTGCTCACATTCCTTTCCTTTTTTTTTGATACTTTATTAGTACCGTAACTTTTTATTTTCTTTACAGCAATCATGGGAACCGTCGAGAATGTCTCCGATTTTCGAGATTGGTTAGAAAAACTCTTGTTAACTGCTCCATTAGAAGAACGTTCGTGGAAATACCTTTTTGGGAGGTTTGGTTGGAATGTGAAGACTTACGGTAAGAGAAGTTTCATGTTTTTACTTCTTCCCTCGTTTGAGCTTTATTTGACCCCTTTCATTTGGTAGGGTTTCCTGCTCGTGGAGTTTCTGTTGCAACCATGTCTGCTCTAAAGTTGTCCCTGGCAAAGGCCCAGGAGATCATTTATGGTTCCTCCTCCTCAAAGAGAAAAGCAAGTGGGTCAAGGACCGTAGAGAAAGATGAAGGTTCTCTAGTCCATAGGTCATGTAGGAGGAAGGTGGTCTTTGAAGATGAGTTTGCACCTGTCATTCACCCTCCCGTGCCCGAAACTGAATTGTCTACCCCCGAGGATTCAACTCTCTCTCCCATTCGTGAATCAATTGATCTCCTGTTCCGTGAAGGTTTTGGTTCTATTGCTAATGAAGCTCCCCTTACTTTTTTCTATCCTCCTGCTCTTAAACAACTTCCCTCAATTACTCCTGATGTAGTTTCTGCTCCCATGGCTATTCCTGCTCCTGTCGTTGCTTCTATTCCCGTGGCTTTTTTTGCCTCTCAGACTTCTCTGCCCGTGACTCCTTCATCTATCCCCGCTTTCGTGCCTTCTGTTGCAAAAGTATGGTCTTCCAGCAAGGGGGAGATGAGGCAGGTGATGATAAAGGTTCCAGCAGCGGGTAGCATCTTCAAATAGTCGGGCCAAGCAAACGTATGGTTGAAACCCTTGATAGGCTCGACTGAGAGAGATAAGTTGGACAGACATGGTTCCCTTACTTGGGTGAATGAAATTGTGCACTCTTATTTAAAGGTAAAAGTTTTTTTCCTTTACTTGTGTTCATATAAGTTTCTTACCGTATCTAATTTATCTTCTTTTGTAGATCAATCTTATAGGCACAGAGTTAATTAAGAGGCTTTCCCAAGCGGAGAAGGCAGCAAAGGATTTTTGTATTGAGGAGGTCAATTGGAAGGAGCAGTACGAGAGTCTAGAACTTGAAAAGGAGGCAGTGGAGGAAGAAAAATGTACCTTGGAGCAACAAGTTAGGGTGATGGCAGCAGAATTGGCCGTTTTGAAGGCGTCTTCGAACCAAGAAGGCAAGGACAAGAGTGTCTTAGAGTCTTCATTCGCAGAGCAGCTGTCCCGTGCCTCTGAAGAGATCAGGAGCCTGAAGGCCTTATTGGACCGGAAAGAGGAGTATTTTGGTGAACATGTTCTATCTCTCACCCAAACCCAGGAAGATCTCCGTAACTCTTTGGAGAAGGTCCAATTCCTGGAAAGGTCATTCTCTTCTTTACAAGCCTCTCATGATGCTGCCACGGCTGAAAGGGATGAATTAAGAGTTGAAGTTGAGTTGTGGGAGAAAGATTATGAAGCTCTTGAAGACAAAGCAGCCGTCTATGTTAGCTGGGCTTATATGAACTCTCGTCTTGACATATTGACGAAAATGGGCCAAGAGGGTTTTGACTTAGAAGCCGAAATTGCAAAAACCAAAGAGACTATTTAGAAGTCTCAGCAAAGTCAAATCTTTCTTCCCCAGAGATTGAGGTCCCAGTTGCTCGTGTCTCTTCATCCCAAGCCGAACCTCCTTCCAGTGAAGACAACCCCCATCTGAAGAAGTTTAAGAACTTGGTTCTCCTCTTCTTCTTTTTGTATCAATTGGTGGTTACCCCCAGTCCCATGGGGGGTAAGTTCGGATCCTTTCTTAAGTCCCAAAATGACAACTTAGGGGCACCTAATGTAAAAATTAATATGGCTTAGACTAAGGTATCTTAGTTTGTTTTGCCATTTATATATTAATATTAGCATGACACCAGTTTCCTTCGAGTTTTTGTTTCACTCTTTGAAGTTTTTGCATGCTTTATTTTTGTGGTTTTTAGTTTACCTATGAGTTTTGCATTTAAAATACTTAGATTATTCGTGCCTTTCCATAATAGGCATGGTTTATGAAAGTGGGCCCTTTTTTATCGACACTTAATGAAGAAGACGCCTCAACTTCATAATGGTGTAAATATGCAATAGAGAGATAGGAATTTTTCACATGTTTCTTTCTAACGATGTATTAAAGAAAGTTATCGTATTGAACTTTCGTAACAATTCACATGTGTTTGCGTATCGTCTATAACTCATTTTGCAACTGTTTTCTTTTAACAGATTTGGTATAAACTTGCACTCGTAACTATTTTCCTTTTGGTAACAGTTTTTTCGAATTAGTACAAGGGAATAACTGTTTTTTGTTTACAACAGTTTTAAATATAAAGGTATGTATTTTTACCCGTAACTGTTTTCACTGACAATAATTTTTAATTAATACGAGGGTGATGCTTTTTCATCTGTAACTATTTTTCGTTTATAACAGTATTTTAAATAGGTACGAGGATAATAATCTTTCATCCATAACAGTTTTAAATATAACACTTTTCTTAATAAGTATAAGGATTTCGTCATTTATAACAGTTTTTCGAATAAGTACAAAGATGATGATCTTTATCCATAACTATTTTCAGTTACAACAGTTCTTTGAATAAGTACAAAGATGTGCATTTCTACCTCGTAAATAATATTCTGCCTTTAACCTGAATATTCGTTTACATTCACGAATATGTTTTTCGAAGGTTTTATGAATCAGACTTTGTATATTGAGTCTTTGGCTCTTTTGATTTTGCTCGTAATACTTGACTCGTTGGGAAGATGGATCTTTTAGGCTTGAGCTTTTGACTTTTTGGTAGTCTTTGAGCTTTTGACTTTTTGGTAGTCTTCTTCGCTTTAGCTTTGCCTTCCATACTGTATAGTCCCCCAAGTGTTTGAGCTTTGAAGAATGAAATCTCGAGCACTTGACTATTCCTTCCTTGTGGTCCTTTTCTTGAAAAGGAAAAACATACAGGACTCGAAGGTATATAATTTTTTTAGATGATGACTGCTTAACCGTTTAAAACGTCCATCAGAAAGTTATAACCCTAGACCGGGAATTCAGTTGCTTCCTTGTGTCTTTGCAAGTCTAATATCATCATCTGGTGATGGGTTAGCTTTTTTCCTATCATCTAAAATGGTTAGTATAATTTTAAATGTACAAAAGTAAAATCAAACGTAGTGATACCTGACTGGGGGGTATTCATTTTCCTTAAAAGTGATACTTCTTCAAGTGGATGGCATTCCAGCTGGTTGGTAAGATCCTGCCATCCATAGCCTCCAGCTCATAAGCGCTTTTCCCGGCAATGCCACGGACATTGTAAGGTCCTTCCCAATTTGGATTTAGCTTTCCCGCACCATCTTCTTTCGTTGAATGGAAGACTTTTTTGAGCACAAAGTCCCCAATTTTGAAATATCTGAGGTGAGCTTTTCTGTTGTAATATCGCTCTATGATTTGTTTTTGAGATGCCATACGTATTAGAGCATCTTCTCTTCTTTGCTCGAGCAAGTCCAAATTGGTTCTCAACTCGTTGTTGTTTATTTCTTCTGTTGCTGTTGTAAACATTGTGCTTGGTTCGCCAATTTCCACCGGTATCAAAGCCTCTGATCCGTAAACAAGCGCGAATGGAGTTTCTCCTGTGGCTGTTTTTGTCGTCGTTTTGTAAGCCCATAATATTGCCGGTAACTCATCAAACAATTTCATTTGATTTCTCTAACCGTTTCTTTAGGTTGTTGACGATGACTTTGTTCGTTGACTCGGCTTGCCCATTAGCCATGGGGTGATATGGTGATGCAGTGATTAATTTGATTTGCCAACTTTCGAAGAATTCCGTGATTTGAGAGCCTATGAATTGCAGGCCATTATCCCATACGATATCCTTCGGTATTCCAAAGCGGCATATTATGTTTTGCCATATTAAGCTTTTCATTTCTTTTTCACGCACCTGTTTAAAAGCGGATGCATCCACCCATTTTGTGAAATAATCAGTTAACATGAGTAAGAACTGTACCTTTTCTTTAGCTGGGTGAAAAAGTCCTACTATGTCCATGCCCCATTTCATAAATGGCCATGGTGATACCACTGGGTGGAGTAACTCTACTGGTCGATACATGCTATTAGCAAACCGTTGGCACTTGTCGCATTTAGCTATGAAACTTTCAGCTTCTTCTTCCATTTTGGGCCAATAGTACCCTGTTCTGATTAGGGTTTTGACTAAAGATCTTGCTCCTGCATGATTTCCACTGTGTCCTTCATGGACTTCCTTCATCACGAACTCTGTTTGATTGGGTCCAAGGAATTTTGCTAAGGGACCTCCGAACATTTTGCGGCACAGAGCATTGCAAATGACGCAGTACCGTGCAACTTTTCGACGTAATGCTTGAGCTGCTTTTCTATCTTCAGGTACAGTACCATTCTGCAAAAAGTTTAAAATTTTGTTTCTCCAATCCCAGGTTAAATTGTTAAATGATAACTCATTTTTATCCTGGTCGATCGCTGAGTGAAATTAGTGAATGACAATTGCATTGTCTTTGTTTGACACTTCTGCAACTGCTGCTAGGTTAGCTAATGCATCCGCTGCTGCATTTTCCTCCATGGGTATTTGCATAATTTTCCATGATTGGAATTGTCTTACCAGGTCTCGTGCCTTTTCCAGGTATTGTTTCATACGAGTCTCTCTTGCGATATAAGTCCCCTGCATCTGGTTTACTACCAATTGAGAGTCACGTTTGATCACGATTTGCTCGATTGAGATTTCCCGTGCCATTTCAAGTCCTGCAATGAAAGCTTCGTACTCTGTTTCATTGTTAGTTATGGGATAACATTTAATAGCTTGCCATATCGTTTCACCCGTGGGTGATATTAAAACTATTCCCAAGCCAGCTCCTTTTACATTAGAGGAGCCATTAGTAAATAGGATACATATACTTGGATTAGCCCCGTTAAAGAGTTGTAACTCTTTTTGTACTTCAGTAATTATGTCGGTATTAAAATCAGCAACGAAAGAAGCTAAACTTTGAGACTGTATTAAAGTCCTAGGATGATATATTATGTCATGCTCACTCAATTCTATTGCCCATTTAGCTAATCTTCCCAATAATTCTTGTTTATGCAGAATATTTCTCAATGGGTATGAAGTCACAACACTAATGGGATGATATTGAAAATATGGTTTTAATTTTCTAGCTGCCATAATCAGAGCTAAAGCTAATATTTCCAGATGTGGGTATCTTGTTTCAGCGTTTAATAAGGACTTGCTTACGTAATAAATTGGAGATTGTTTACCTTTGTCTTCCCTTACCAGTACTGCACTTACAACAATTTCTGCTACGACAAGATAGACATACAACCTTTACCCTTCTTTTGGCTTTGACAGCAGCGGGGTTTTTGATAAATATGCCTTCAGATATTTCAGAGCCTGTTGACATTCCTCAGTCCATTCGAACTGATTCTGTTTTTTAAGAACTGAAAAGAATTTAAAACTCTTTTTCGAAAACGTGGATATAAATCTCCCAAGGCTGCAATTCTTCATGTTAGTCTTTGCACTTCTTTTTTGCTTGTAAGTATATTGGGTATTTCATCAATAGCTTTAGTTTGAGCATGATTTACTTCTATTCCTCTATTTTACACAAGGAAACCCAAAAACTTACATGATTCTACGCCAAAGGAGCATTTTTCTGGATTCAGTTTCATATTATACCTGTGTAAAATATCGAAGGTGATTGAAAGATGCTGGAAATGATCTTCCGCTTGTGTTGATTTTACCAGCATGTCATCGATGTAAACCTTCATCGTCTTTCCTAGATGTTCCTGGAACATCTTGGTCACTAGCCTTTGATATGTGGCTCCGGCATTTTTCAGGCCAAAAGGCATGACTTTGTAACAATAAGTCCCCCTGTTTGTAATAAATGAAGTTTTTCCTCGTCTGAGGGATCCATTTTTATCTGATTATAACCAGAGTATGCATCCGAAAAGCTTAACAATTCGTGGCCTGCAGTGGCATAAATCATTTGATCTGTGTGTGGTAATGGAAATGAATATTTAGGGCATTCTTTATTTAAATCTGTGTAATCTAAGCATACTCTCCATTTACCATTCTTTTTGGGTACCACTACAGTATTGGCTAACCAATTAGGGTATTTTACCTTACGTATTGAACCAATTTTCAAGTGTTTCCATACCTCATCGTCGATAACTTGGTTCTTGAATGGTCCTTGCTTTCTTTTCTTTTGCTTGACAGGCACGAAGGATGGATCTTCATTTAGTTTATGAGTCATCACTTCCGGTGGGATACCTGTCATGTCTGAATGGGACCAAGCAAATAAATCTGTGTTAGCTTTTAAATAATCAATTAACTCACCTCTTTTGTTGGGACTTAGCCTTGTGCCAATGTGGACTTTTTGTTCAGGCTTCCGTTCGAACAGTGGAACAACTTCGAGCTCTTCCGTAGTTTTTTTTGATATGTTCATCCTCTTCTGGTTCCTAAATGACATTAGGTCTGGAATCCATGTCCATATGTTTTGGTGACCTGGTTCACCTTCTTGTGGCTATCATCTGCCATACCTGTTTGAATAATAATTTCTTCTATACCTATTTGAGCAACAATTTTTTCCGTCCATGTTTGTGAAATCGTACCTGCCAGAGTGGTTTCCTTGTCTTTTAATTCTTCTGCTTCTTTGTTATGATGTACCACAAAATTTATACTCCTTGAGGTTTGTTGATCGCCTCGCATCTGTTGAATTCCCATTCGGAAAGGAATTTGATTACCTGGTGTTGGATAGATTGTACCGCCCTCATGTCATGGATCCATGGTCTCCCCATGATTACGTTGTACGCCATGTCAGTATCAATGACTTGGAACCTAGTATTTTTTATTACTCCGTCTGCATAAGTGCTAAGCTCAATTTCCTCTTTTGTTATGACCGTAGAGTTATCAAACACAGATAAGGCTCGTGCTTTTGGGATTACTCGATCCTCCACTAACATTTCTTCCAGAACTCTTGATAGGACAATGTTAACTGAGCTACCTGGATCAATCAACACTCTTTTTGCGTTAGTGGCATATATAAGTAAGGATATTACCAGTGCTTCATTGTGTGGGATTATTAAACCGTTGATGTCTGCATCATCGAATGATATATTTTCTGCTTCCAAATCTTCACGAATCCGCTTCCCGTGCGTAACTGTGGATTTTGTGGTTCTTTTGTAGACTAATATGTTTACCTCATCACCCCCGTATATTACATTGACTGTTCGTTTTGGATATGGTGGCTTTGGTGGCTCCTGCTTGTTCTTCATATGTGCATGTTTACCTTTGTCACTAAACAATTATGTTAGGTAGCCCTGTTTTAATAATTGTTCTACCTCACCTTGCAAAAATATGCAGTTTGACGTTCTGTGTCCATGGTCATTATGGAACTCACACTAGAAGTCTGGGTTCTTCTTATTTGGGTTCGACCTTATTTCTTTGGGCCATCGAACCTTATCGCCCATATTTCTCAGTACTGCAATTAATTCAGAAGTACTTACATTGAAGTTGTGCTCTCCAATTCTTGTATTACCTCTGCTTCCATCATCCCGATACTTTCTGGATCTTGATGAGGACGAGCCTGTATCTCTATTTGATGGTTTGTATTTTGATCGAACGTTTTCAAACCTTGAACGAGTTTCTCGTCCCGAGGGTCCCATATAAGGGTCGTACCTGTTTTTACCTGTTCTCCTTTCCGTTTCAGAGCGTCTAGAACTGGTTCAATCTTCAGTTTTTGATTGGGCAATGGTATCCTCCTCTATTCGCAGCTTGGTACTATACATGTTATAGACATCATTCCATGTTGTGGCGGGAAATTCTCTTAAGCTTCCTTTGAGCCTTCTCGTGGCTTCTGAACTTTTATCATTTAAATTGCTTGCAAATGCCATGGCTGCCCAATTGTCAGGTACCCTTGGTAGCATCATTCTTTCGTGTTTGAACCTGTCTAAAAATTCACAAAGCAACTCCGTGTCTCCTTGTTTTATTTTGAATATATCCTCCATTTTTTTTTCGACTTTTTGCGCACCGGAATGCGCTTTTATAAAAGAATCTGCAAGCTCAGCAAAAGAATCAATAGAGTTTTCAGGTAGAAGAGAATATTAGGTTAATGCTCCTTTAGTGAGTGTTTCTCCAAACTTCTTGACTAGTACTGACTGAATTTCTTGTTTAGTGAGGTCGTTGCCTTTTACCCCGGTGGTAAAAGAAGTTACATGATCGCGTGCATCAGTTGTCCCATCATACTTGGGAACGTCAGGCATCTTGAATTTCTTAGGAATAGGCAGGGGTGCTGCACTTGGTTTCCAAGGTTGTTGAGAATATGTATCAACGTCAATGCCTATGATAACAGGTGATACTCCACGAATTTGTTCGATTCGATTGTTTTGTTCCTTCACCTGTGTCTGCAAGGTTAGTAATAAAGATTGTAATTATGGGCTATTGGACATACCTGGTCTTGCTTCGAGGGATTCATTAGTTGTTCCCCCACTTCCTGAGTTCGCTAATCTAGATTGAGGATTTTCTATAGTTATGGTGTTGTTAGGAGGCTGTGTAGGTGACGCTGCCGGTATCCCTCTCAAGAAGTCTTGTAAGGCTTGGTTTACGTATCCAACAATCATTTGTGTCACCTGATCTTGTTCTCATGTTTGATCGTTACCTTTATGATTGTTATTTTGAGTAGTAGATCTTTCTGGGGATGGTTCCCTTGAACCTCGTGGGGTTCCAGCAGGTGATGGAACTGGAATTCCAATCCTCTGTTGGTTGTTATCGTTGGCGTTTGACATAATTTAGAGAATGTTTGCTTGAAAGTAAACAAAGATTATCAGATTCCCCATAACGGAACCAATTTGTTTAACCAAAGAATTAGATTCTCTGCCAAAGCTATTTTAAGAAGCACACGGGTTTCTGACAACCAAAGAATAAACTAATAATTGTAAGGAAATTTGTAATTGGAAAGCAATATGATGCACAAAAAGGTAAATGTATTGCAATAGTAGTTCCCATGTGTCTTACAAGTTATAGTTTACTCCCTTATATAGGGAATTTTTTTATATAACGTCTACCTTTTTCAGTAATTGAGCATTAATGACTAATAATGGAATTAATGTAACGTTACAATAATTAACCGTAAATGTTGCATGAATGTTATGTAACGTCTGGCTCATTAATTAATGATCTCCAAATCTGCTATTTATTTTGCCTGGATTCATTCTGACCGTGTCTCTTCATCATCTCAATCAGGTTGAGATTCCCGTAGTTGATTACCCCGTGGGTATGTTATTCCGTGCCTCTTTGCCTCGTACCTCTTCATAGAGTCGTGTCCAGTTGTTACGCTTTCATTGTTCCACATAGATTGCTGAGTCATCACAATTATTACACGTGTGAAGCTTCTTTTTTACTAATACAGTTATCCGTCCCCAACTCTCTAGCTATACTAGTCCGAATACCGGGGTAGAGTCCCTCAATGAAACGTCAAACTCTCTCTCTGATCGTGCCAACCATGGCCGGTGCATGACGATCCAAGTCACTAAAACGGACTGCATACTCCAACATACTCATAGTACCCTGGCGTAACTGCTCAAACTCTTCACGCCAAGCGTCCCTGAGGCTCTGAGGGACAAACTGAAGCAAAAACATCTCTGAAAACTGAGTCCAAGTGAGTGAAGCTACCTCATCCGGACTACTCATCTCATAGCGCACCACCACTGATAAGCCGCTTCCCTCAGCTGGAAAGCGGTGAAAGAAACCCCACTCGTATCCATAATACACATAGTGCGGAGAATACGATAACACTCCTTAAGAAAGCCCAGAGCGTTATTTGAAGGTAGTCCATTGAAAATAGGTGGGTGGTACTTCTTGTACCTCTCAAGTCTGAGCTGCTCTGCCTCAGAAGCAGCTACCCTAGCATCATGCTGAGCTGGAGCCGCTGGGGGCCTAGGAATATACTCTTGAACCTTCCCAACATAGACCCTCTGCTCAGGAGTACGGGCTGCGGGAGTTTGTGCCCCTCCCCCGGCCTGACATGTGGCTGGAGCTATCGGGAGTAGTCCCGCCTGAGTCAGAGTGCTGAAAGTGCTCATGAACTGAGCCAAAGTCTCCTGGAGAGCTGGAGTACCAGTAGGGACCTCCTATGCCCCTCCAATTGCACTTGCTGGGGGATCCTTTATCTCTGCTCTCGCCGGTGGCTGCACTGCGTGCTCATCCTTTACCCCTGCCCCTTCCTCTGACGGCTCTAGCTGGGGGCTCGGGTGCCTGATCGTCTGCCCGTCCGGTACAGGTTCTCACCATCTATGAGAAAGAGTAGAATAGAGTTTTAAAATTTTGATGTCAATAACTAGCACAACAAGGAATTCCAAGAATATGGTTGTTCTTAACAGTTACATAGCCTCTCGAAGATAGATACAGACGTCTTCGCACCGATCCGCGAGACTCTAATAAACCTGCTTGTGACTTGTGACTCCTATGAACCTACACGCTCTGATACCATATTGTCACGACCCGACTTACCCTCCGAAAAGCATCGTGACGGAACCTAGACTCTACGACTAGGTAAGCCTAAATTTGAGAGATATTTTATACAAAATTAATAAGTAAAGACAAGGTAAAGTAAATCTACTAAGTAAAACATCGCCACTCGGCATGCACAAGCGAAATTCCAAAAACCCGGAATGTCACTATTAAGTCACAAGCTCCATACTGTAATAGATCTATACAACAAGAAATAAATACATAAATGTCTATATCTAACTGGAATGGAAGGTGACTCGGAGGATTCTGCGGACACGAAAAAATTACCTTACGGTCTCCTCAAAGAAGCTACGACGACTGCTAGCCACGGGATTAAGAGCTGGAACCTGGATCTGCACACGAAAAACATGTGCAGGAAAGGGCATGAGTACACCACATTCGAAACCTAGTAAGTGCCAAGCCTAACCCCAGTCAGGTAGTGACGAGGTCGGGTTAAGGCTCCACTGGATTTTATAAATTTATGCAGTTTAAATAGTGCGGAAAGGAAATAAGTTCTAAGGTAAACATTTCAAATGAATAATATGAATTAAACAGCAAATAGGAGCTCTCGGCTCAACACAACATATCTCACAGTGGAAACTCCCGGGATACCGTCTCATAGTTCAAAATATAATTATGCAGTACAGGGGGGATCTCCCAGAATACGTTCGTAGTCCCAAATTTAAATATGCAGTACTGGGGGGATCTCCCAGAATACGTCCATAGTCCCCAATTAAATTTGCAGCGCGATGTAAATGCCAAATAAACACCAATTCTAACAGCACATCAAGATACAGGTAGGAGAACATGGATAAACAAGCTAAACATGGCGCATAGAGGGTCAATTAAGCAATTGAATATGAAATTAGTAGGCATGCTTCCCTAATCTAAGATGAACAATTAAACACGTAGAACTGATGCAATAGAAGTACAAGGTACTGTATAATATTTTTGAAGAAAAAGTGGTATTTTTACAGAAATGGCACGTGTACATATTCGTCACCTCGCGTACACGGCGACCACACAAAAATTATATCAAAAACAACCTAGGGGAAGGTCCCCAACATAGAGTTAGGCAAGCCACTTACCTCGACTGCTCTACTCAATTCGAAACCACGTTCATTCCACGAGTACCCGACTCCGAATGGCCCAAAACTATTCAATTCAATTGCATAATATAAATATTACTTTAAGAAATCAATCTAGCTAATTAGGTCAAAGCTAGCACGCGAAATTAGGAAAATTGCCAAAACGTCCCCCGAGCCCACGTCTCGAAGTCGAGTGGAAGTCACCATTTTAGAACACCCATTAACTCACGAACACACTCGAACAAGAATCATCAAATTCCGATGTCAAAATCCCATTAAATTCTCAGATTTTTACTTGGGGAATCTTCATCCCATTTTTCTAATTTTCACCATATTTCCTATATTAGATTGAAGAAATTGTTATATATTAATGATGTATAAGTGAAATAGGATTAAGAATCGTTACCTATGAGTCTTAGTTTCAAAACACACTCAAAATCGCCTAATCTCGAGCTCCAAATTGTTTTAGAAGATATGAATTTAAAACCCTTGAATTTGAGGTTATCTGCCCAGCGATCCCGCACTTGCGACCCATTGGACCGCACCTGCGGAAAAATCACCGAGGCCCCTAGGACCTCAACCAAAACTACCAACCAGCCCTAATACCTCATTCAAACATAGTCGAGTCTTCAAAACATATCACATAACACCAAAATCACCAATTATCCATGGATTCAAGCCTAAGGGCTTATGAAATTTCTAAATTCTACAACCGATGCTGAAACACGTCAAAAGAATCCAAATGACCTAATATTTTACACACAGGTCATAAATGACACTACGGACCTGTTGCCACTCGCATAATTCCATTCCGAGCCCGATATCAAATTTTTACCTATCGGTCGAAATCCCCGAAATTCTAACTTTCGCTAATTCAAGCCTAAATCTACTACAGACCTCGAAAACACATTCCAGACATGCTCCTAACCGCGAAATCACCCAACGGAGCTAACGGAGTCAACGGAATTCCATTCAGGATTCGTCTTCACACAGTTCTAACAACGGTCCGATTTCTAAAACTTAGGACTATGTGTCCAAAACTCTCCGGAATTCACAACTAAGCATTCCGACAAGTCCCAAAAGCATATACAAATGTGGGAAAACTAGTTATTAGGGGATCATGGCGCTAACTCTCAAAACGATCGACCTGGTCGTTACAAGTCCAAACTTGGTCCAAGCCTAGTTCGTTTAACCCTCGGTGTCTTGGGGACCCCGGGACCTCGCCCATGCATAACAACAAGTTTGAAATCATAAAACGGGCTCGGATGAACCCTCAGAATGTCTTAAACAACATCAAAACTTGGAATCATACCCCAAACTAAATTTAATCAACTTAAGAACTTTATGTTCATCAAAATTACTCCGAACGCGCCGAATGTTTCATGCAAGTTTTAAATAACCATATTTAACTATTCTTGGGCTTGGAATCCCAATTGGACCTCGATAACACCAAATCCTACTTCAAACCAAATTTAAAGAACTTTAAAACCTTCAAAAACCCAACTTTCACTATTAGGTGCCGAAATGCTCCCGGGTAATCTAAAACCCGTTCAGAACATATGTCCAGGTCCGAAATCATCATACAGACAAATTGGAATCGTCAAATCCCTATTCCGAGGTCGTTTACTAAAAATGTTGGCCGAAGTCAAATTTAGCCGCTTTCGCCAACCTTAAGGAACCAAGTGCTCGGATTTCAACCCGAACCCTTCCAGATCCTGAACTAACCCCGCATGTCATAAAATAGTAAAAGCATATACGGGGAGTCTTATTTATGGAAACACGGTTCTAGAAAGCAAAACAACTGATCGGATTATTACAGAAATCGGTCGGAAAAGTTTGGTTAGTAGGTTTAAGTGGCCTTTGACCGTTCGACCACGACCATTCCGACAGAAATCAGTCAGTAATTTAATGTTAAATTAAAAAAATTAGTTAATTTAAACACCAATCAAAGTCGGTCGATAATTTAATTTTAGATTTAGTAAAGAAATTATTAATTTAAAAACCTACCGAAGTCGGTCGATTTTAGTCAAGATACAGATTAATTATAGGTACTATATAATATATAATTAATTTTGTGTGTGTGTATATTCTTCAATCGTGTGATTTGACCGAGTATATGTTATTGTTGCTACAAGTTAAGTTTTAATATAGCACTATACATTTTACTTTTAAATGTGTTATAGCATGTTGGATACCGATACTTAGACTCGATCGCTCAAACATTAAGACTTAATATATATATATATATATATATATATAAAATTTACTAACATGTCAGTACGCCCGAAGTCGGTTAGTTTTAGCCAAGATCCAAATTATAGGTACTATTTAATATTTAGTTATTTTTGTCTGTACATATATGCGCGCACACACATATACATATGTGTGTGTGTGTATGATGTGCCGGATACTTTCAGCACATTTAATACCAATTGCTTAGGTTTTAGCTCGTTTTAAATGCAATTGTCTTCTATACTTATATAATTTTGATGTTTTGCAGTGCATGATGCTCTAAAACCCAAAAACATGGAAATTAAATCAAAAAGCCGCAAAAGGACAAGAAAAAGGCAGAATGCGAACGCAGATCCAACATGCAGACCGCATAATGCCAAGAGGAACCGCAAAGTCCAACAGTTAGATTGGCCAAATCCAAGTGAACGAAATGCGGTCCATTGTGCGACCACATAACAGGTTTGCGGGCCGCATAATGGATCGCATATCTCCTTGAGAAGTTGCTAAGAGTAGAAATGTGATGCCACTATGCGGTCACATATCAACAATGCGGACAGCATAACCTGAATGCGACGACTTCCTGGGACTTAGGGTTTCGAAGATGCGGTTGACTTGAAGAGAATGTGGACCTCATATCTGTTATGCGACAGAAATACGGTCTCATAGTTGACATGGAGGGGCATTTTTGTCTGAAATAGGTCCCGAGTTTTAGCCCACTATAAATAGATTTATTGGGGTTTTGTGGGGGCATCTTGTCTGAGAAAAGAGCTACATTCCATACTTTGAATATTCCCATCTTTTTGAAGCATTAAGAGTGAAGAATCTTTCACTTTGTGAGTGTCACGACCCAAATCCTAATTTAGGTCGCGATAGCGCCCAACAACGGGGTTAGGCAAGCCAATATGAATTACACTAGGTGTTACCCTTCCTATTTGATTAGACAACTCAATATTTACCAATTTAAGACAATTAAACATGATGATAGCTTTATATGAAAATAAATTCATAACATTACATGGCCAAAATAAATCATATGTATGGATATACAGCCCAAAACCCAAAATATGCACTACGTGTGTGCCAGGAACTAGTGTCACGAGCGTCACGGAAAACTATCTGAGTATACAAAGATAATATATATACAAGTCCACAGTCTGAATGAAATAGACGGGAAAATGACAAAAGGAAACTTCAGGGTGCTGCCAAGGACCGCCAGGAAGAACAGCTCACTGTGAAGTCTAATCATCGCAAGTCAGTACCTAGCACCGACCTGATAATCAGGAGTACCCACCCCCGGACATGTACAGTCAAGTAGAGAAAAAGAAGAAGTGCAACATGAGTACATAAATAAATATGTACCCAATGAGTATCCCGTCTAAACTCGAAGGAGTAGTGACGAGAGGTCGACTAGATTCTCACTAAGGTCCAGCAATATAATATAAAAAGAGATATAGCTAAAGCAGTAGGCATGTGAAGCAGAAATTAACAAGTACATAGGCAAATAATGTAATCTAGGTAACAAGTGAAAATGAACTGCAAGTGCCAAATCCTCCGTTTACACAATACCTGTCAATCCTACTATAAGTGACTCAGACTCAAGTGATAAAACAATACTAGAACAAGACAGCCGGCCGGAGTCATAAGGGTGGTCATAAAGACTGAGGTCATAAGCTAACCCACGATAGCGAATCATACCTGCGACTCGCGTGCTGACTCAATAGTAATAAGCTGACCCACGATCGCGCATCCAGTCTACGACTCGTGTGCTGACTCGATAATGATAAGCTACCCACGATCACGCATCATGCCTGCGACTCGTGTGCTGATTCGATAATGATAAGCTACCCACGATCCCACATCATACCTATGACTCGTGTGCTGACTCGATAATGATAAGCTACCCACGATCGCGCATCATGCCTACGACTCGTGTGCTGACTCGATAATGATAAGCTACCCACGATCGCGAATCATACTTGCGACTTGTGTTCTGACTCGATAATGATAAGCTACCCACGATTGCAAATCATGCCTGCGACTCGTGTGCTGACACGATAACAAGTGCATATTCATATATAGGTTTATATGTGTACCGACTCAAGAGTGAACCCAACAGGACCGTGCCAATACCATTGTAGCCAACTGGGATTGAAATTATAATATTTCACCTTTCCATGTAATCTCAACAACAATCACAACTTACAATACATACAAGGTAGAAATAAGGCACATAGAGGCATGCTCGTGAGTCCTAAAGCTACCCGACGTAGCAATATAGTCGCCACGTACGAACTCTCGTCACTTGGTACGTACGCAGCCCCCACAACATGTATACATAAAAAATAAGGAACTTATGGGGACATTTCCCCCTTACGAGGTTGGAAAGGAGACTCACCTCGTGACGAAATCACCCCTCGGATCAAGGATGCGCCCGAATCTCCGAAATCTACCCTCGACGGCTCGCAACTAGAAAAATATAGCGTAATTGAATCAATTTGAGTTAAAAGAAGAAGAATTAACCAATAAACCCAAAATTAGGCATTCTTGAAGGATTTTGGAATTTTGACTCCGGGGCCACACGTTCGGATTTCGAGAATTTTCGAAGGAATCACTTACCCGAAGCCTATGGATCATAATTATGTGATTTATACTTGAATTCATAACAAGAATTGAATAGTTCACCAAATTCTCAAAAATCCCATTTACTACCCCAAATCTAGGTTTTGTTAAGATTTAGTAGTTAATTCCATTGGTAATTCACATATTAGACTAGAAAAACGGAGTGAAATTAGTCACTTTTGGTGGACTTGGTCGTGGGCAGGTTTTCCCCAAGCTTGAGAGCTCTTTAATGGAGGTTGAGTGAGAAAAAGATGAAGGAAATCCGTGTTTTTGGGAATTTAAATATGCTTGCCTACAGGGGTTTCCGCACCTGCGACCCTGTGCGGTCCCGCACCTGCGAGGAAATGGCGGCACATGCGGAAAATGGCCGGTGAAGCTGGGTTCGCACCTGCGGAGTTGGGAGCCGCACCTGCAGTCCTGCTCATGCGGAAAATTGTCCGCACCTGCGGAAGTTGCGCACCTGCGGCTGGGCAACAGCACCTGCGGTCACACCAGCTACAGCTGCACCAACAGTGTTTTTAGCTGGTTTTTGGCCTCTCGCGGGGTTCTGGGAGGCACCTGGGCCCACCCGAGCCCCTGTACAAAAATACCAACAAGTCCCAAATCATTATACGGACTTGCTCGAGCCCACGGAACACTCAAAACAACACAAAAACTTAAAATCACATCCCAAAACCCCTGAATCCATAACTTTAAGACTTTCAAACTCTAGATTTCCATAACGATGCGCCGAACCGACCTATACAACTCGGAATGACTTCAAATTTTGCAGACAAGTCATAAATGACATATCAGAGCTATTCCCGGTCCCAGATTCTGTTTTGACCTCGATAGCAAAAATCACGTTCCAATCCAAATTTCAAACTTAAGGAAATCCTGATTTCCATTTCGGGTGCTGAAATGCTCTCGGGTCATCAAAAACCCAAGCCGAGCATACGCCCAAGTCTGAAATCATCATACGGAGCTATTGGAGCTGTCAAAACTCGATTCCGAGGTCATTTGCTCAAAGTGTTGACCGAAGTCAAACTTGGCCAAATAGGACAACCTTAAGGAACCAAGTGTTCCTAAAGCACTCAAACCATTCCCGAATCCTGAACCACCCGTCCCCGCGAGTCATAAAGCACGAATAGCCGCTACAGAAGGTTTTGTTTAAGGGAATGGGATCCTCATGCGCAAAACGTTCGGTCGGGTCGTTACATTCTCCCCCTCTTAAACAAACGTTCACCCTCGAACGGGTCTAGAATCGTACCTGAGGTGCTGAATAGCTGTGGGTATCTGCTCCGCATGTCCTCCTCGGACTCCCAAATCGCCACCTCAACTGGTTGGCCCCTCCACCAAACCTTAACCGCAGAAACTGTCTTGGACCTCAACTGGAGGTCCTGCCTAGCAATAATAGATACTGGCTCCTCCTCGTAGCCCAACTTCTCATCTAACTAAATCATGTTGTAATCAACTACGTGGGAGAAGGCGGCGTGATACCTCTGAAGCATGGATACGTGGAAAACCGGATGAACTCCTGATAAGGCTGGAGGCAAAGCAAGCTCATAAGCGACCTCTCCGACTCGCCTCAATACCTCGAATGGACCTATAAACCTGGGGCTCAGCTTGCCCTTCCTCCCGAATCTCATGATACCCTTTATCGGCAAAACCTTCAGCATAACCTTATCTCCCTCCATAAATGCTACATCACGCGCCCGCTGATCTGCGTAACTCCTTTGTCTTGACTGAGCTGTGCGGAGCCTCTCCTGAATAATCTTCACCCTTTCCAAAGCATCTCTCACTAGATCTGTGCCATATAATTTGGCCTCGCCAGGCTCAAACCACCCAACCGGAGAACGACACCGCCGACCATATAAAGCCTCAAATGGAGCCATCTCGATGCTGGATTGATAACTATTATTGTTTGCAAACTCTGTCAAAGGCAAGAATTGGTCCTGCTGACCGCCAAAATCAATCACACAAGCCCTGAGCATATCCTCCAAAATCTGAACTGTACGCTCTGACTGGCCAACAGTCTGAGGGTGAAATGCTGAACTGAGGTCTATCTGAGTGCCCACCTCGCTGTGCAAATCCCTCCAAAAGTGCGAAGTGAACTGAGGACCTCGATCTGATATAATAGATACCGGCACACCGTGCAACCGGACTATCTCTTGAATGTAAATCTGAGCCAGCCTCTCTGTAGTATAAGTAGTAGCCACATGAATAAAATGCGCTGATTTGGTCAATATATCCACAATGACCCAAACCGCGTCAACCTTCCGCAAGGTCCGAGGCAACCCAACCACGAAGTCCATGGTGATGCGCTCCCATTTCCACTTAGGAATGGGCATCTGCTGAAACAAGCCTCCTGGCCTCTGGTGCTCATACTTAACCTGCTGGAAATTGAGACACCTAGCCACATACTGCACTATATCCTTCTTCATCCGCCTCCACCATTAATGCTGCTTCAAATCACGATACATCTTCGTCACTCCTGGATTAACCGAATACCGAGAATTGTGCGCCTCTGCTAGAATCCTCTCCCTCAGGCCATCAATATCAGGAACACACAATCGGCCTTGGAGTCTTAGAACACCATCTCGCCCAAGATAACCTCCTTTTCCCTACCGTGGACCACCGTATTCCGAAGCTCTGCAAAACATGGATCATCAAACTATCGAGCCTTAATCTCCCCCAACAATGAAGACTGAGAAACTACATGAGACAAAACTCGACGAGGCTCCGAAAGGTCCAATCTCACAAGGCGATTGGACAAGGACTGAATGTCCAAGTCTAAAGGTCTCTCCTCAGCTGCAATGTAGGCCAAGTTACCCATACTTGCTGCTCCCCTGCTCAAAGCATCTGCTACTACATTCGCCTTGCCCGAGTGATATAGAATAGTGAGATCATAGTCTTTTAACAACTCAAGTCATATCCGCTGCCTCAAATTAAGGTCCCTCTGCTTAAACAAATGCTGCAAACTGCGGTGGTGAGTGTGACCTCACATGACACACCATACAAATAGTGCTGCCAAATCTTCAAAGCATGAACAATTGCCGCCAACTCTAAGTTGTGCATAGGATAATTCTTTTCATGAACCTTCGGCTGGCGCGAAGCATAAGCAATAACCCTGCCATCCTGCATCAACACACATCCCAACCCAACGTGTGAAGTGTCGCAATATACAATATACACCCCAGACTCAGAAGGCAATGATAGAACTGGTGCTGAGGTCAATGCTGACTTGAGCTTCTGAAAGCTCGCCTCACACTCGTCGGACCATCGAAACGGGGCATTCTTCTGAGTCAATCTAGTCAATGGAACTGCAATAGAAGAGAATCCCTCCACAAATCGTCGATAATAGCCTGCTAGACCTAGAAAACTCTTGATCTTTGAAGCTGAAGTAGGACGCGGCCAACTCTGAACTGCCTCAATTTTCTGGGATCAACCTTGATACTCTCTCTGGATACCACATGCCCTAGAAATGCCACCGAATCCAACCAAAACTCGCACTTGGAGAACTTATCATATAGCTTTTGCTCTCGCAAGGCCTGAAGCACAACTCTCAAATGCTGCCGTGCTCACCAAGGCTCCGTGAGTAGATTAATATATCATCAATGAAAACAATAACGAAGGAGTCGATAAACGGCCTGAACACCGTATTCATCAAGCCCATAAATGCTGCGGGGGCATTAGTCAAGCCGAAGGACATCACTAGAAACTCCATATCTGGTGCGAAATGCAGTCTTCGGAACATCAGAAGCCCGAATCTTCAACTGGTGACAACCCTATCTCAGATCAATCTTAGAAAACACCCGAGCACCCTGCAACTGGTCAAACAAATCATCAATGCACGGTAGAGGATACTTGTTATTGATGGTCACCTTATTCAACTGACGATAGTCAATTTTACATCCGCATAGACCCATCCTTCTTCTTCACAAATAAGACCGGAGCACCCCACGGTGACACACTCGGCCTGATGAACCCCTTGGACAACAACTCCTCAAGCTGCTCCTTCAACGTCTTTAGCTCCTTAGGAGCCATACGTTAGGGGGAATGGAAATAGGCTGAGTATCTGGAGCCAAATCATTACAGAAGTCTATATCTCGATTTAGAGGCATGCCTGGAAGATCTGAAGGAAACACATCTGGAAACTCTCAAACAACAGGCACTGAATCAATGGTAGGAGACTCGGCGGTGGTGTCCCGCACAAAAGCAAGGTAAGCTAAGCAACCCTTCTCGACCATGTGCCGAGCCTTCATATAGGAAATGACCCGACTGAATGCACTAACTGAACAACCCCTCCACTCTAACCTCGGCGACTCAGGAATGGCTAAGGTAACTGTCTTGGCATGGCAATCCAACACAGCATGATAAGGAGATAGCCAATCCATGCCCAAATTAACCTCGAAATCAACCATATCGAGCAATAACATGTCGGCTCTGGTCTCAAGCCCACAGAAGGTGATCACACAAGATCGGTAGACCCGGTCTACTACCACAGAATTTCCCACAGAAGTGGACAGATACAAAGGAAAACCCAAGGACTCATGAGGAACATCCAGAAAATGAGCAAATAAGGTGGAAACATATGAGTATGTAGACCCTGGATCAAATAAATTTGAAGCCTCCCTACCACAGACTGAAATAATATATGTAATCACGACGTCTGAGGCCACTGCGTCTGATCTGGCCGGAATTGCATAGAATCTGGCGGTAGCACCTGAAGACTAAGCTCCCCCAGAACAAGTTGGAGCTGACTGACCCCCTCCTGACTGGCCTCCCCCTCTAGGACGGCCCCTGCCAACCTGACCCCCTCCCGGGTCATCGAAAACCCGACTCGAGCATACACCCAAGTCTGAAATCATCATACGGAACTACTGGAGCTGTTAGAACTCGATTCCGAGGTCGTTTGCTCAAAAAATTGACCGAAGTCAAACTTGACCAAATAGGCCAACCTTAAGGAACCAAGTGTTCCTAAAGCATACAAACCATTCCCGAATGCTAAACCACCCATCCCCGCGAGTCATAAAGCACGAATAGCCTCTATGGAAGGTTTCATTTAATGGAACGGGATCTTAATGCGCAAAACGACCGGTGGGGTCGTAACAGTAAGCTTTATGGAATTTAATATTCTCATCTTTTGTATTTTAGCATGTGTAGCTAAGTTTAAATACTAAGGTTGTGGACCCTAAATGGGTGTAATGTCATTGGGTGTTTAACATTGAATATATGTATAATGGTTGGTTGATATTTATTTACTTCTCTTTCTTCATTTATTGTTGGTGGTTGCAAACATTAACAAGTGCCATTATAGTCTTTCTTTACTTGGAAAAGTGAGTTAGGATTTGGTAGAAGTAAATGTCAAAGACTTAAGGCTTTAAACCATGTTTAATAGAACCGCTTAGGAATAAGTGGGTTTTATTTGGCATAAATTGGTTTCGTTTAAGTGGAACTCTTTTATATTTGGAAATATCATAAAGAGAAATACTACCCAACTATTGGAAAATATTGGGTAGTCACTTAGAAATCATTTGCATATCAAAAGGACCTTCCATTAGAAATATATCATATTAACACCGATAGCATTACATTTCATTGAAGGGGACACAACCTTGGTTTAGTTAATCAAATTAATTACAACATTATTTAATCATACTTGTTACTATTTCACAAAATTACTATCCAATCTATTACCATACTCTTGTTACTCTAACGGAATAGAAATACAATTTAAGTTAAGATTCACACTACTCAAGTAAAGTTTTCACGCCTATTCCCTGTGGGATTCGACCCCAACCTTATTGGGTTACTATATTTTACATCGATCACTTTACACTATTTTAAGGTGTAATTTGAGTGTATCAAATTTTGGCGTCGTTGCCGGGGAATACGATTTTGAAATTACTAAATAGTGTGCACTTTACTTTACATATTTTCTATTCAATCACACTTTCTTGCTTTGCTTGGTGTGTCAGGTGAAATGGCCGATGTTCAATATGATGTAGAGGAGAATGATTTTGCGGACATTGAGGAATATATTGGTCACAAAAATGTTATTCTCCCTCCAAGGGTTGAAGCTGCCACATTCAAAGTGGAGCACGGATTAATTCTAATGCTTAAGGCAGAAGGATTATTCCGGAACTCCACCGATGATGACCTAACACAACACCTTAGAAATTTCTTGGGTGTGTGCGCCATGCACAAATAAAACAATGTGACAGATGATGCCTTGAGATTGCGGGTATTCAAATATTCATTGACCGGAGAAGCGAGAAAGTGGATTCAAAATCTACCTCCTCAATCTATCACTTCTTGGCCCGAACTTGTCCGTGCCTTCTTGTCCAAGTGGTTCCCACAAAGCAAGAAGTCCGAGCTAAGAGATAAAATTTTCTTCTTCAAGCAACGACCGAGAGAACATTTACATGAAGCGTGGGATCAATTCAAGTTATACTTGGTGAGGTCACCGAACCATGGTTTCCCCGATAATATTTTGATGGAGAAGTTCTACAGTTTGGATCCACTGTCTCAGTCCATCGCTAAAAATGCAGCAGACAGTTCTTTCATGGACAAGACATTCCCCAAGATTACCCAAATTCTGGAGAAGATACTAGTGGTGGAATTTCCTATAGTGCTACCACTCTTACCAACATGATCAAAGAGAATCAAGAGAGAGACCAATTGATTGTCGGGCTTGCCACAAACATTGATGTGTTGACAAAGATGTTCACGGAGAATAAAACTAAGAAAGTAAATGTTGTGGAAGACATGCAACCAACGGGAAATCAAGACTTTGAAGAAGCCAACTATGTTCACAATCCTCAAGGACAAGGCCAACAAAATTGGCGCAATGACCAAGGTGGGCCGAATCAAGGTAATTGGAACAACAACAATAGCAACTGTGCCAACCGGAGTTCCAACCCCTATGTTCCACCGAAGGGGCAATATTACAAGGAGGGACCTTCAAATGAATCTAAGATGGAAGAATTGCATGAGAAGATTTTGCAAAATCAAGAGAGTGGTGAGGCTACAATGAAGAACATATCCGAAATCGTAGGGTCACATACCACCTCTATACAAAAGCTTGAGATGCAAATGCAAGATTTGTCAATTGATAAGCTCAAAGGTACTCTTCCAAGTGATACAATTGTCAACCCAAAGGGAAATGTGAGCGGTCCATCTTCTCATTGCATGGCTATTACTACTAGAAGCGGGAAAGTTCTTCAAGATGAAAGTTAACAAGTAGTTAAGATAGACGATCTTGAGAAAGAAGTGGAGGCACAAGTTGAGGTGCCAGTTGTTGTTGAAAGTGAAAAGCCCTCCCAAGAGGTAAAAGTCCAAAAATCAAAGCATGAAGAGGTTAAGGAAAAGGTGAAGGAGACCCCAAAAGCTCCTCCACCGATTCCTCGACCTACTCCTCCATTCCCTCAAAGTCTTGCAAGAAGAGTAGATGATGACAATTTCGAGAAGTTCTATGATATATTGAAGCAATTGTCAGTGAAAATCCCTTTCTTGGAGGATTTCCAAAAGATGCCGGGATTTTCCAAGTACTTAAAGGACTTGATGACCAAGAAGATATCTACAAATAATGAAGTGGTGAATATGACTAGGTTGGGGTAACAATTTAAATAGGAGAATTGTGAATTTTCGAACATAGATTTATTTATTTATGTAATGTTTGGCTAGTTTCATGTTCTTGGGAGACGAATTTGGAGATTCGAGCGAATTCTTGAATCGTGAAGTAGGCCTCAAACGAGGTAAGTCTCATTTCTAACCTTGTAAGAGGGAATTGTCCCCATAGGTGGGATAATGATCTATATGCTACTAATTGTGGGGGGGGGGGGCTACGCACGCACGAGGTGTCGAGAGTCCGTGCGTAGACTATTATGCTTATGTCCGGGTTGATTAGAATCCATGAACATGCTATACGTGCCGTATTTGTAACTTTAATGATAAACTTGGACTACCTAATATCACCGAACTATTAAGAGGGTTGATTTTCCTTGGAAGAATGCTCCCTAATAAATCCTTGATTTATTGTTGAATGTGTGTATATATGATTACCTACGTCGCATGTATGATACGAGAGCGGGGTAACTCTATATTTATATTGACCGTGTCACATGTACGATTCGCGAGCGGGGTAATAGATGCATCTATGGTTCGTGTCGTTCGACCCTTCGGCAGTGCACATTTATTATTTCGTGTTTCGGCCGTACGTTCATGACATATTACGTGTATGATAATTGTTTGATATTTTTTTGTGGTCATTTAACTGATTAAACATATTCTGGAAAATGAATTATCAACATGTACTATATGAAATTGACACTTAAGGTATTCGTAGGGAGATTTGACCTTTTCATGCCTTTACCACTTATTCATATTTGCCATCCATGCTTGGCTTTATATTTAAAAATATACTATTTTGGCCCTAGAGAGTGTAAAGTCGACCTCTCGTCAATACTTCTGCGAGATTAGACTGGATACTTATTAGGTAAATAATTTTTATGTACTCATGCTACGCTTTTGTACTTAATTGTACAGGTTCTGAGGCAGGTGCATCTGGTTACCAGTCCGGAGCCCGTTCTTGACTTCACGAGGTTTGAGGCTTCACGGTGAGCTGCTTCTCTTGACGCCATCCAGCAGCACTTTGGAGTCTTCCTTATGCTATTCTGTCTATATCCCCTCAGACAGTAGGATAGACTTATTCTTTTGATCCCTCTCTACTAGATGACTGTAAACATGTGACACTAGTTCATGGAACACACATTGGTAGACTATTATTTTAGGCATGTACTAAATTATGATTTTACTTCTTGAACATTGTGATCTAATCGCACTTTCTAATTTTATTTTCCTTGCTTAGTGTCAAATCTTTGAAATATGTCAGAAATTTTTTTATAAAATGAATTTGACTCACTAGGCGAATTGTGTTGGCTTGACTAACGTCGATGTTGGGTTCCATCACGACCTAAATTAGGATTTGGGTCGTGACAATGTTTTAGTAAAAGGTTTTATTTGACTTTGCGACCGATCTAGATATTTTTCAACTGATTTCGGTCGGTTTCCTCTTCCGATCGATTTGGTCGGTATGGGTTGGATGGATGTTGGCATATGACTAGTAGTGTCTTCCAATTCTACTCTTGAAGAAGAAATGAAAAACAAAAATGAATTAAGCATTGCCAATGTGCAAAATTTTTTGAGATCACCAAGCTTGCTTTAGAGAGAGAATGTTCAACATCTCACTACAACCAATTATAGAAGATCCACTTCAATTTCCTCCAGAACCCCTTGACAAAGGAACTCCGGCAACCAATACTTCCCACTCCTACAAAGATAAACTAACCCAAGGGGAGATCTTCACCACTGCCTCCCACATAATACCAATGGATTCATCACCTTCTAATGTCATTAAACCCCTTGGGTTGGATGACACTAACCAAGCGTAGCTATCCAACAACATGTACCACATTACCCTAACTGAGGATGATAGACTAAGGATGTACAACCCTTCGAAATAATCCCTCATTATTAAACTCATGGGCAAACGACTAGTTCATCACTACCTAATTCCACGCACAAATTTCCATACTGATTGGCAAACATAGGAAAGCTATACTTTATGAAGGAGAAGATTTCCTTTGCAAAACTTGTGGGAGATTAGGGCACTCGAACAAAGTCTGCCCATATAGGGATCCTCAAAACAACAAAAAAGGGAGTATAGCACCATTGGAAATTTCAACAATCAAAGAAGACACTACACACGAGTGGATGACATTGTTTTTTCCCAAGAAGAACATAATTAAGGCAGCCAATCAAACCATGTATAAGGCTGGTCCATCGATTATCCCAGGTAAAACAGTTCACACGTTTGATGCCATTGCAGGTATGTCTAAATCTCTTCAACCTTTAAATGATACCAATAAGAATTTGTTAAAGTATCCTAATGCAGTCTCACCAATTGCATTAGTGGTCTATGATGACCCAAAATGTCATCTTATAGAAATTAAATTATGACTGTGTTCCGAGGCCCCGAAAGCCTTCGTCAATCTTACCTCCATGTGCGTGCGTAGCCCAGGCGCGTAGCTGGGAAGCCTTTATGTGGGAACTTGATAAAGAGTTGAATTTATGATAATTAATTGAATAAAATTGACTTTGGTCAACATTTTTGGTAAACGGACCCGGACTTGTGATCTGGCGGTCTCGGAGGATTCGTACGAAAATATGTGACTTGGGCGTATGCCCAGAATCGAATTCCGAGGACCCAAGTCCGAGAAATGAATTTTTAAAGAAAATTGTTTTCTGAAAATAATAAAGGCTTATGAAAATAAACATCGATGTGAAACCTATGCTGTCGGGCCCGTATTATGGTTCCGGAGCGTGGAACAGGTTCAATATGTGTTATTTAAGTTATCAGTAAAATTTGGTAAGAAATGGACTTGATTTGACGGGTTTCGGATCAAAATGGGAAATTTAGAGTTAATGAAGTTTTAAGGATTTTCATAGAATTTGAAATTTGGTTTGGAATGTGATTTTATGTTACCGAGGTCCGAATGAAATTTCAAGACCGGGAATGGTTCCGTTATGTCATTTATGACTTGTCTGCAAAATTTGAAATCATTATGAGTAGTATAGGCCGGTTCGGCGCATTGAAACGAGTTCTAGAATCTTAAGTTCTTAAGCTTGATTCAATTTGGTTTTGGGGTTGAATTCTGAGTTTTGTTGTTGTTTTTTGCGTTCCGGAAGTTCGAGCGAGTCAGTATCATGAATACAGACTTGCCAGTGCTTTTGGACGGGGTCCCGAGGGGCTCGGGTGAGTTTCGGACCCCCGGGAGCTAAGTTGGAAAAACCAGATTTTTGCTGTCTGGTTTCCTTCTCTGCGATCGCAGAAGGTAGGTCGCGATCACGGAGAAGGAATTTGGCTGGGCTACTGAATGTTCTTCCCGGTCGCAGCTTCCTCTTCGTGATCGCGGAAGGGTCGACTCCATGCCTTGGCAATCGTAGCCCCATCCTCGCGATCGCATAGTTCCAAGTCAGGGCCGGGCATAGTTACTCTTTGCGATCGCAGGACCTCCGCCGCGATCGCAGAAGTCTGGCCAGTTGGCCTTCGCGATCGCAGGACCTCTGCCGCGATCACAGAGGTCTGGCCAGTTGTCCTTGGCGATCGCAGGGCCCTTGTCGCGATCGCAGTGAAGGAATACCTGGGCAGTGTTATTAAATACGGGACTTAGCCCATTTCCTCCATTTTCATCTTCCTCCTCAAGTCTTTAAATATCTCTTCAAGGAACCTTCCACCACTGTTATTGAGGTAAGTAAATTCCATGGTTTTAGTAGTTTCAAACATCAATTCCTAGTTAAATTGCCTACTAAATTATCAAAAATCATGGAATTAGGTAGTAATTTTAGGGCTCTTGAGGATTTTGTGATTTTCCATTTTAGGCCATGAATTCAAGTAGAAATCACACCTTAATGATCCTTAGGCTACGGGGGAGTGATCCATTCAAGATTTTTCGGAATTTGAAAATGCGGGACCGGGGTTGGAATTTGGAAATTCTTCAAGAATAGCGATTTTATTAAATAACTAAGATAATTTCCCACATTTTGCATGCATTGATTTAATTGTACACCTTTTGATAGTTGCGAGTCCTCGGGAGTAGAGTTCGGAGTTTCGGGCGTAATTGTGGTCCGAGGGGTAGATTCGGCACGATGTGAGTCTCCTTTCTAACCTTGTAAGAGGGAATTGTCCCCATAGGTGATGTATATGCTATGTGTAAATTCTTTGGGGGCTACGTACGCACCAAGTGACGAGAGTCCGTACGTAGCAACTATCATTATTATGTCCGGGTAGTTAGGCCCACATCATGTCTTATATTCTTCCTCGTAATGCCTTATATGCTTCCTTATAATGCTTTATATGATTCATTGTGACGCCATATGTACTATGAGATTATGTTTTGTATAGTATTGTTCCTCTGAGGCTTATGGAAAATTGTTGAATTGAAAGGAATTTATTATGGAAAGTAAGTATTTGAAATATATATGGGATCGGGCCGTACGCCACGGAAGGTTTGAGAGTGATTATGCCTATATGGGATCCGGCCGTACGCCACGGCGGAGTCGAAAAGTATTTGTAATATATATGGGATCGGGTCGTATGCCACATCGGAGTTGACAAGTATTTGTAATATATATGGGATCGGGTCGTACGCCACGGTGGAGTTGAGAGGTATTGTAAACATATGGGATCGGGTCGTACGCCACGGCGATTTTAGAAGGTACCTTATGGAAGCGGGCCGTACGCCACGGCGGATCTAAGACTTGGTGATTATTGGTTCGTTTCGGCGGTCCTACCCTTTGAAAGCACATTATTGCTTAATTTAGTAGTTGTTAGTATTTCTGATCATGATATGTACATGTTGCTTATTTCCTGACATGACTATTGTATTTCTTTATATTCTATCATGTGTTATTTCTGTTGGACCTTAGTTAGTATCGAGTTGACCTCTCGTCACTACTACTTCGAGATTAGGCGGGATACTCACTGGGTACATATTTATTTTAATATGTACTCATGTTGCACTTCTGTACTTAACTGTATAGGTACTGAGGCCGGTGCTTCGGGTTATTGTACCGGAGATAGACCCTGAGCTAGTGGACTTGACTTCACGGTGAGCTACTTCCTCTGGCGATCCCCAGCAGCACCATGCAGTTTCATTTACTTTTGTTATTTTCCCAGTCTATTTCATCCAGACTGTGGATTTGTATATATTATTATCCTTTGTATATTCCGTTAGTATGCCCATGACACTCGTGACACTAGTTCCTGGCACACATGTAGTGTATATTTTTTGATTGGGGTTGTACATGCATACATATGCTTTATTTTGGCCCTGTATTGTTTTGATTTTTGTTTCATATCAAGCTATCCTCATGTTTAATTGTTTAAAATTTGTAATTTTGACTTGTTAATCAAATGGGAAGGGTAACACCTAGTGCAATTCATATTGGCTTGACCAACCCCATCATTGGGCGCCATCACAACCTGGATTAGGATTTTGGGTCGTGACAACGTGGTATCTGAGACCTAGGTTCACGTAAGTCTCACGAGTCACGGGCAGGCCCAATAGAGTCTTGCGGATCGGTACGGAGACGTCTGTACTTATCTTCAAAAGGCTATGGGGTGTTAGGAAACTTCCCTTTATTCACATCATGTCGTGCAATCTATGATGTACTCAAACTTATTCATCTATTCTCTCAAAGATGGTGAGGACGCGTGCATCCGATGTTCCTTGTCCGGGAGATGCCGCTGTCCCCGCCGCCCGAGGTCGGGGTAGAGCACCTTCTCGAGGTAGGGGACGAGGGCGTCCCAGAGCTACACCAGTGGCACCACCAGAGGACCCTATTATGGAGGAGCAGGATGAGGTGCCTCCAGTAGAACCTGCTCCAATGGATTTCATGACGGGGCCAGGCTTCCAGAAGGTCATGGGTCGTATGCTGAGAATCATGGACACTATGTCCCAGGCTGGTTTATTTCAAGCCGACCCTCCTACTTCTCAGGCGGGAGGGGGAGTCAAGACCCCTACCGCTCAGGCCACAGGTCATGCAGCAGCAGCACGTCATACCTCGGGCACACCGCCCATGAATGAATTAAGCCTGTAGTAGCAGCCCTAGAGCCCAGGCCAGTTGTAGAGGGTGACCAGTAGAAGATGTTGGATAGATGGACCCAACTTCGCCCTCCAGTCTTCGGGGGTGAGCGAGGTGAGGATGCTCAGGATTTTATTGATAGGTGCAGGGACAGACTGCACAACATGAGGATTTTGGAGTCCCATGGAGTGGATTTCACCACATTTCAGTTGGAGGGCAGAGCTCGCATGTGGTGGCAGTCATACATTCTCAGCAGACCAGCATATTCTCCTCCTGTCACTTAGGATCAGTTCGCTCAGCTATTTCTAGACAGATACATTCCACCTTCTGAGAGGGAGGAGCTACGGGGTCAGTTTGAGCGACTAGAGAAGGGGCAGATGTCCGTGACTGATTATAAGGCTAGATTTTTCCAGTTATCCCACCATGCCCTTATGATATTTCCTACTGATGCCGAGAGGGTGCAGTAGTTTGTGGCAGGCTTGCATCCAGGTATTAGGGCCTCTATGGCCCGAGAGGTGGAGATGGGTACCCCCTACCAGCTTGTAGTCGAGATAGTTCGACGGATTGAGGGGTATCGGGGTTAGAGCAGGGAACAGGGTCAGCGGGACAAGAGGGCCAGGTTCTCAGGAGAGTTCAGGGATGCTTCAGCTAGGAGCAGGGGTCAGTTCGGGGGTGGTCAGCCCAACAGAATTTCATATTCAGCACCCCCACTACCCCATCGAGGTTGTTCAGTGAGGCCTCAATTCGGCGCTATGCCAGAGCGTTCCTATCGTCCTCCAGCCGTCCAGATTGCACCCAACGATTATTCCAGTCATCAGAGATCCTCTAGTTCCTATTTCAGTGCCTTACCAGAGGGTTCACACCGCCCTCCAGCTATTCAGGGTTCTTACTCTTTAGGGCAGCGGGCTGTAGTGCTAGGAGGTTGTTTTGAGTGTGGGATCCGGGTCATACATGGAGGTATTGTCCCAGGTATCGAGGCAAGGCAGTGCAACAGAGTTATCAGCCTAGGAGTTCATCACCAGCAGTTCGGCCACCTCGAGGTGGAGGACAAGTCGGCAGGGGTCGTCCTAGAGGGGGAGGCCAGTCAGGAGGAGGTCAGTTAGTTCCTGTTCACTCTGGGGGAGTATAGTCTTCCGGAGCCTCAACCAGATTTTATGCCATTCCGGCCAAATCAGATGCAGTGGCCTCAGACGCCGTAATCACATATATTATCTCAGTATGTGGTAGAGAGGCTTCGGTACTATTTGATCCAGGATCCACGTATTCATATGTTTCAGTGCTATTTGCTCATTTTCTGGATGTCCCTCGTGAGTCCTTGGGTTCTCATATATATGTGTCCACTCCTGTGGGCGATTTGTTGGTGGTAGACCGGGTCTACTGGTCTTATGTGATCACTTTCTGCGGTTTCGATACTAGAGCAGATCTTTTATTTCTGGATATGATTGATTTTTAGGTTATCCTAGGCATGGATTGGCTATCTCATTATCATGTTGTGTTAAATTGCCATGCCAATACAGTCACTTTAGCCATACCTGAGTCGCCTAGGCTAGAGTGGAGAGGTTCTTCAGTTAGTGCCTCCAGCCGGGTCATTTCCTTCATGAAGGCTCGGCATCTGGTCGAGAAGGGTTGTTTGGCTTACCTTGCTTATGTGCGGGACACCACCGCCGAGTTTTCGACCATTGATTCAGTGTCGGTGGTGCGAGAGTTTTCAGACGTATTTCCTTCAGATCTTCCGGCATGCCTCCAGATCGAGATATTGATTTCTGTATTGATTTAGATCCATATACTCAGCCTATTTCCATTCCCCCGTATCATATGGCTCCTAAGGAGTTGAAAGAGTTAAAGGAGCAACTTGAGGAGTTGTTGGCTAAGGGGTTCATCAGGCCAAGTGTGTCGTCGTGGGGTGCTCCAGTCCTATTTGTGAAGAAGAAGGATGGGTTTATGCGGATGTGTATTGACTACCACCAGCTGAATAAGGTTACTATTAAGAATAAGTATCCTCTACCGTGCATCGATGATTTATTTGACCATTTGCAGGGTGCTCGTGTGTTTTCCAAGGTTGATTTGAGATCGGGTTATCATCAGTTAAAGATTCGGGCTTCAAATGTTCCGAAGACTGCATTTCGCACCAGATATGGCCATTATGCGTTCCTGGTGATGTCCTTTGGTTTAACTAATGCCCCAGCAACATTCATGGACTTGATGAATAGGGTATTCAAGCCGCATATTGATTCCTTCGTCATCGTCTTCATTGATGACATCTTGATTTATTCGCAGAGCCTGGGTGAGCATGAGCAGCATTTGAGTGTTGTGCTCCAGACCTTGCGGGAACAGAAGTTGTATGCTAAGTACAACAAGTGTGAGTTTTGGTTAGATTCCGTGGCATTTTTAGGGCATGTGGTATCCGGAGAAGGTATCAAGGTTGATCCTCAGAAGATTGAGGCGGTATAGAGTTGGCCGTGTCCTACTTCAGCTATAGAGATCAGAAGTTTCTTGGGCCTAGCAGACTATTATCACCGATTCATGGAAGGGTTCACTTCTATTGCAGCTCCATTGACCAGATTGACTCAGAAGAATGCCCCGTTTCGGTGGTCCGACGAGTGTGAGGTGAGCTTTCAAAAGCTTAAGTCAGCTTTGACCTCAGCGCCAATTTTGACGTTGCCTTCCGGTTCTGGGATGTATACTGTGTATTGCGACGCTTCATGCGTCGGGTTGGGATATGTGTTGATGTTGGATGGCAGGGTTATTGCTTATGCTTCGCGCCAGCTGAAGGTTCATGGAAAGAATTATCCTGTGCACGAATTAGAGTTGGCGACAATGGTTCATGCTTTGAAGATTAGGCGGCACTATTTGTATGGTGTGTCATGTGAGGTCTACACTGACCACCGCAGTTTGCAGCATTTGTTCAAGCAGAGGGACCTTAATTTGTGGCAGCGGAGATGGATTGAGTTGTTAAAAGACTATGATCTCACTATTTTGTATCACCCGAGCAAGGCGAATGTTGTAGCAGATGCTTTGAGCAGGAGGGCAACGAGTATGGGTAGCTTGGCCTACATTGCAGCTGAGGAGAGACCTTTAGCCTTGGACATTCAGTCCTTGGCAAATCGCCTTGTGAGATTGGACCTTTCGGAGCCTCGTCAAGTTTTGGCTCATGTAGTTGCTCAGTCTTCATTGTTGGGGGAGATTAAGGCTCGACAGTTTGATGATCCATGCCTTGCAGAGCTTCGGGATACGGTGGTCCAGGGCAGGTCCAAGGAGGTTACTTTGGGCGAGGATAGTGTTTTGAGGCTCTAGGGCCGTTTATGTGTTCCTAATATTGATGGCCTAAGGAAGGGAATTCAGGAAGAGGCCCACCGTTCTCGGTATTCTGTTCATCCGGGGGCGACGAAGATGTACCGTGATTTGAAGCAGCACTACTGGTGGAGGCGGATGAAGAAGGATATAGTGCAGTATATGGCTAGGTGTCTCAATTGTCAGCAGGTCAAGTACGAGCACCAGAAACCAAGAGGCTTATTTCAGTATATGCCCATTCCTGAGTGTAAATGGGTGCGCATCACTATGGACTTCGTGGTTGGGTTGCCACGGACTTTGCGAAAGGTTGACGCGGTTTGGGTCATTGTGGATAGGTTGACCAAATCGGCGCATTTCATTCCGGTGGCCACTACTTATACTACAGAGAGGCTGGCCGAGATTTATATTCCGGAGATAGTTCGGTTGCACAGTGTGCCGGTGTCCATTATATCAGATCGAGTTCCTCAGTTCACCTCGCACTTCTGGAGAGCTTTGCACAGTGAGATGGGCACTCAGATAGACCTCAGTTAAGCATTTCACCCTCAGACTGATGGCCAGTCAGAGCGTACAGTTCAGATTTTGGAGGATATGCTCAGGGCTTGTGTGATTGATTTTGGCGGTCAGTGGGACCAATTCTTGCCTTTGGCGGAGTTTGCATACAATAACAATTATCAGTCCAGCATCGAGATGGCTCCATTCGAGGCTTTATATGGACGGCGATGTTGTTCTCCTATCGGGTGGTTTGAGCCTGGCGAGGCCAAGTTATATGGCACAAATCTGGTGAGAGATTCTTTGGATAGGGTGAAGATTATTCAGGAGAGACTTCGCACAGCTCAGTCAAGACAGAAGAGTTACATAGATCAGCGGGTGCATGATGTAGCATTTATGGAGGGAGATAAGGTTATGTTGAAGGTTTTGCCGATAAAGGGCGTTATGAGATTCGGGAAGAAGGGCAAGCTGATCCCCAGGTTTATAGGCCCTTTCGAGGTTTTGAGGCGAGTCGGGGAGGTTGCTTATGAGTTCGCTTTACCTCCCGCCTTATCAGGAGTTCATCCGGTTTTTCATGTATCCATGCTCCGGAGATATCATGCCGATTTCTCTCACATGATTAATTTCAGCACTATTCAGTTAGATGAGAAGTTAGGCTTCAAGGAGGAGCCAGTTGCTATTAATGATAGGCAGGACCGCTAGTTGAGGTCTAAGAGAGTTTCTGCCGTAAAGGTCCAGTAGAGGGGCCAACCAATCGATGAGGCGTATTGGGAGTCCGAGGAAGTCATGCTGAGCAGGTATCCGCAGTTATTCAGCACTCCACGTACGATTCTACGTCCGTTCGAGGACGAACGACTGTTTTAGAGGGGCAGATTGTGATGACCCAAAAGGTCATCTTATGTAAATTTAATTATGACTGTGTTCTGAGGCCCCGAAAGCCTCTGTCAATCTCACCTCGATGTACGTACGCAGCCCGGGCGCGTAGCCGGGAAGACTTTATGTGGAAACTTGATAAAGAGTTGAATTTATGATAATTAATTAAATAAAGTTGACTTTGGTCAAAATTTTTAGTAAACGGACACGGACCCGTGATCTAGCTGTCTCGGAGGGTCCGTAGGAAATATGGGACTTGGGCGTATGCCCGGAATCGAATTTCGAGGACCCAAGTACGAGAAATGAATTTTTAAAGAAAATTATTTTCTGAAAATAATAAAGGCTTATGAAAATAAACCTCGATGTGAAACCTGTGCTGCCGGGACCGTATTATAGTTCCGGAGCCCGGAACAGGTTCAATATGTGTTATTTAAGTTATTTGTGAAATTTGGTAAGAAATGGACTTGATTTGACGGGTTTCAGATCAAAATGGGATATTTAGAGTTAATGAAGTTTTGAGGATTTTCATAGAATTTGAAATTTGGTTTGGAATGTGATTTTATGTTACCGAGGTCCGAATGAAATTCCAAGACCGGGAATGGGTCCGTTATGTCATTTATGACTTTTTTGCAAAATTTTAAATCATTCCGAGTAGTATAGGCTGGTTCGGCGCATTGAAACGAATTCTAGAATATTAAGTTCTTAAACTTGATTAAATTTGGTATTGGGGTTGAATTCTGAGTTTCATTGTTGTTTTTCACATTCCGAAAGTTCGAGCGAGTCTGTATCATGAATACAGACTTGCCGGTGCTTTTGGACGGGGTCCCGAGGGGCTCGGGTGAGTTTCGGACCCCCGGGAGCTAAGTTGGAAAAACCAGATTTTTGCTAACTGGTTTCCTTCTCTACGATCGCAGAAGGTGGGTCGCGATCGCGAAGAAGGAATTTGGCTGGGCTGCTGATTGTTCTTCGTGATCGCAACTTCCTCTTCGCGATAGCGGAAGGCTGGACTCCATGCCTTCGCAATCGCATCCCCATCCTCGCGATCGCATTGTGCCAAGTCAGGGCTGGGCACAGTTACTCTTTGCGATCGTAGAGGTCTGGCCAGTTGTCCTTCGCGATCGCAGGGAATGAATACCTGGGCAGTGTTATTAAATACGGGACTTAACCCATTTCCTCCATTTTCATCTTCCTCCTCAAGTCTTTAAAGAGATCTTCAAGGAACCTTCCACCACTGTTATTGAGGTAAGTAAATTCCATGGTTTTACTAGTTTCAAACATCAATTCCTAGTTAAATTCCCTACTAAATTATCCAAAATCATGGAATTAGGTAGTAATTTTAGGGCTCTTGAGGATTTTGTGATTTTCCATTTTAGGCCATGAATTCAAGTAGAAATCACACCTTAATGATCCTTAGGCTATGGGGGAGCGATCCATTCGAGAATTTTCAGAATTTGAACATGCGGGACCGGGGTTGGAATTTGGAAATTCTTAAAGAATAGCGATTTAATTAAATGACTAAGATAATTTCCCACATTGTGCATGCAATGATTTAATTGTACACCTTTTGGCTAGTTGCGAGTGCTCGGGAGTATAGTTCGGAGTTTCGGGCACAATTGTGGTCCGAGGGGTAGATATGGCACGAGGTGAGTCTCCTTTCTAACCTTGTAAGAGGGAATTGTCCCCATAGGTGATGTATATGCTATGTGTAAATTGTTTGGGGGCTACGTACGCACCAAGTGACGAGAGTCCGTACGTAGCGGCTATCATTGTTATATCCGGGTAGTTAGGCCCAAATCATGTCTTATATGCTTTCTCGAAATGCCTTATATGCTTCCTTGTAATGCTTTATATGATTCATTGTGACGCCATATGTACTATGAGATTATGTTTTGCATAGTATTGTTCCTCTGAGGCTTATGGAAAATTGTTGAATTGAAAGGAATTTGTTATGGAAAGTAAGTATTTGAAATATATATGGGATCGGGTCATACGCCACGGCAGGTTTGAGAGTGATTATGACTATATGGAATCGGGCCGTACGCCACGGCGGAGTTGAAAAGTATTTGTAATATATATGGGATCGGGCCGTACGCCATGGCGGAGTTGACAAGTATTTGTAACATATATGGGATCGGGCCGTACGCCACGGTGGAGTTGAGAGGTATTGTAAACATATGGGATCGGGTCGTACGCCACGGCGATTTTAGAAGGTACCTTATGGAAGCGGGCCGTACGCCACGGCGGATCTAAGACTTGGTGATTATTGGTTCGTTTCGGCGGTCCTACCCTTGAAAGCGCATTATTGCTTAATTTAGTAGTTGTTAGTATTTCTGCTCTTGATATGTACATGTTGCTTATTTCCTGACATGCCTACTGTATTTCTTTATATTCTATCATGTGTTATTTCTGTTGGTCCTTAGTGAGTATCGTGTCGACCTCTTGTCACTACTTCTTCGAGATTAGGCGGGATACTCATTGGGTACATATTTATTTTAATATGTACTCATGTTGCACTTCTATATTTAATTGTACAGGTACTGAGGTCGGTGCTTCGGGTTATTTTACCGGAGATAGACCCTGAGCTAGTGGACTTGACTTCACGGTGAGCTGCTTCCTCTGGCGATCCCCAGCAGCACCATGGAGTTTCATTTACTTTTGTTATTTTCCCCATCTATTTCATCCAGACTGTGGATTTGTATATATTATTATCCTTTGTATATCCCGTTAGTATGCCCATGACACTCGTGACACTAGTTCCAGGCACACACGTAGTGTATATTTTTGGATTGGGTTTCTACATGCATACATATGCTTTATTTTGGCCCCGTATTGTTATGATTTTAGTTTCATATCAAGCTATCCTCATGTTTAATTGTTTAAAATTGGTAATTTTGACTTGTTTAATAAAATGGAAAGGTAACACCTAGTGTAATTCATATTGGCTTGCCCAACCCCGTCGTTGGGCGCCATCACGACCTGGATTAGGATTCTGGGTCGTGACCAATGTGACGACGATACTATGCTAACCAGTGAGCTTGGTGGAAAACCACCCAATGGAATGAAAAGTGGTTTTACTAACCACCAACTAGAGCACAATGTTTTGGAAAAGTATAATACAAAATTAATCCAAAACTCCTCAATTTTACATGGAAAATCCGAAGTGCATGTTACAAGTGTCCAAAACGTGGCTGAAAACTACAATGGTAATAATCATCCAAATATTTTGTCCAAAAATATGGATATGGATTTAACTCGATCTCCAGCCAATGGGTTAGGCCTACCCACTATTACTTCTGCTACTAATAACCGTAACTACCAAATTAATAATACCTCCTCTAACTACATAAATCAACAGGACAATCAACATGCAAAACCTAGTTTAGACCCCCAATCCTTAATGCAACACATGGAAGTAGAACTCGGACAAGCGGCGGGGGGTAAGCCCATGCAAGATTTGGATATAACCTTCACGCAATCTCCTCTTATTCCTACACTAGTAGAAGAAATCATTACCAACCCTACTCCCCTCCCAAACGTTACTTCTCCTATAATTCAATACAACCCAAACAATGCCAAGACCACCACTCACACTAAGAAGGCGATATCGTCTGATTCAATTACTCCATCTCTTAAGAAACCAAAAAATGGACAACCTCCCTCCATGGCCTCCTCACCACCAACCACTACCAGTCATATACGCACAACCCCAGAGTCCACCCAACTACGTACCTCAGTCATTATGGAACTGGGCCTCCAGGGACATGTAGTCTCCTTCCAACTGGAGATAAACGGGCAGGAATCGATCTTAATAGTCCAAAACACACACTACCTTGCTCAGCTAATCTCCGAATGTATGAGCCTAGCCATGAACAATTATGTTAACCAAATGTGGATGACAAACATCCTCCAGCCCCTAGCTCCTTCACTAAATCAGAATCTTGTACAAAATATGCAACAAATGTGGAATCTACTCTACCACTCAAACTAACCCCTCCCACAGAATGCTCCTCTAAACCTCTCCTTCTTTGCACCGGAGGACTTGATGCTACTCAACCCAATCTTCACACAGTCTCCCCAACACATGCACGACCAATAACAAGGTCCACAACCAGTACCAATGGAAGAACAAGTCCCAGTTCCAAACATGCAAAACCAAGAGGGGGATCAGGAGGAAGAAGATGAGGAGGACAACCTACCTCACTTGGGGGAACCAGCAGTAGCATTTTCAAGCCTAAACGAGGTAAAAATACTCATCTTCAAGGAGAGTCTGGACAGGAAGTGTATCTTCAACTGCCCAACAACTCTTTACAAATGCTCATTGGACATCCGTCCACCCCAGGACCCCATTATGGGGAAACATGTTGCTAAACTGGTGCCATTCTTAAGGAGGAATCCCAACCACATCCTCAAAAATAATCAATCAATATATCAACCAAACAATATCATCATTTGGAATGTGAGGGGAGCAAATAATGCTAACTTTAGGAGACATTTCGTGAGCTCATGGATACCCATAGACCTTGCATGGTAGCACTGTTGGAGACCAAAATGGAAATCATGTCTCAATTCTGGAATATTTTCACTTCACTGAGATGATAGAAGTTCTTTCCATTGGGCAAGCTTGAGGTTTGGTTATTCTGTGGAACCATGATGTGGTGACGGTTAATAACTTCACTAGGAATGGTCAGGCTATACATGCAATGATAGAGGTAAAACGTAAGAACCTTACTTGGCTATTTACCACTGTTTATGCTAGTAATGATATTTTATATAGACAATTGTTAAGGGAAAACCTAAAACACATGTTTGATCACTATAGTGGTCCTTGATTTGTAACGACCCGACCGGTCGTTTTGAGCTCTAGCGCATCGTTCAGCGGTTGGAAGTCATGAACAACTTCATTTCAGGTATTATGACTTGTGCGTATGGTTGGAGTTGAAATTCAGGACGTTCAAAGTTAAATTGGAAGGAAAATTTTCATTTCAGAAGCCTTAAGTTGGAAGAATCGACTAAGACTGGAATTTGGACTAAACGATCTCAAAATCAGGATCTGAAGGTTCCAGTAGGTTTTTATGATGATTTTGGACTAGGGCGTATGGCCGGATCATGTTTTGGATAACCCGGGAGCATTTCAGCGTATATTGTGGAAGTCAGCATTTTTGAAGGAATTTCCTAAGCTTAGCTCGAAGAGCATTTCAGTGATGTTGATGTCCGTTTGGTGTTTTGAGTCTTGGAATAGCTTCGTATGGTGACTCTGGAGTTGGGAGCACGCTCGGAAGTGAATTCGGATGTCCGTAGGTTATTTTGAAGTCATTTGGCTAAAGATAGAAATTTGAAGGTTTTTGAGAAATCCGACCGGAAGAGGAAATTTTGATATCAGAGTCAGAATGCGATTCTGGAAGTTGGAGCAGGTCCGTAATGTCAAATATGACTTGTGTGCAAAATTTGTTGCCAATCAGACGTGATTTGATAGGTTTCAGCATCGGAGGTGGAAGTTTGAAATTTCAAAGTTCATAAAGTTGAATTTTGGTGCGATTCGTGATTTTGGCGTTGTTTGTGATTTGAAGCCTCGAGCAAGTCCGTGGGATGTTATGGGACTGAGTCGTGTGATAGTACGGGGTCCCGAGGGGCCTCGGGTGTGTATCGGGGTGGTTCCAGGTCATTTTTGAGTGATTTGTTGTTGTTGTTTGCTGGTGCATCTGGTGTGAAGTGCGATAGCGGCCATTGTTGTGCGATCGCGAAGAAGGAAATTTGAAGGTTGGATTTTTGGTCTGTGCGATCACAAGAAGGGGTGTGCAATCGCACAGTGCACCTGGGGGCTGCTATGGTGGCCAGTGCTAACGTATGGTTAAAGCCGCGATTGCGGAGAAGGTTTTTTGGAGGGAGATGGAAAAGGCCTGTGCGATCGCAGGCATGCTTGTGCGATCGCGGAGAATCTAGGAAGCATACTTGGCCTGTGCCATCGCGGCCAATTGTGTGCGATCGCATAGAAAGTATACCTAGGCAGTGTTCTATTTTTAACGGATTTTTGCCATTTCTCTCACATATTTCATTTGGTTGGGGCGATTTTTGAGGATTTCAAAGGGTGATTTACATCAAGCATCAAGAGGTAAGTGATTCCTTCTCATTTCCAAGTTAAGTTCAAGGTTTATTCATGGAATTAGACATGAAAATTTTGGGGAAATTGGGAATTTTGAAGAAAACCTAGAAATTTGGTAATTTGGATTTTAGCCACGAATTGAGCATGAATATTTGAGTAAATTGTATATTTGAACTAGTAAAGCTATGGGTAGAGTTTCGGAATCCGGGCCCGTGGGCCCGTGGGAATTTTGGTTAATTCATTGAGCGAAGTTGGGAAATTATATAATTTGAATTTGTTACAAGTATTAGAGTGAATTTTCATTACTTTGCTCATTATTTGGTAGTTTTGGGGCGTTGTGTATCCATTGGAGTCGTCGGAAGGGCTTGGAAGCCGGTTATGGAATTTCGGAGCGAGGTAAGTCTCCTTTCTAACTTTGTGAGGGGGAATTGGCCCCATAGGTGAACTAAATGAATATATGTTATTATTTGTGGGGGCTACATACGCAGGAGGTGACGGGACTCCATGCGTAGCTACTGTTATGCCATGTCCGGGTAGTCTAGGATCCACTAGCCTGCTTACTTGTTATACGTGTGACCTTGTCAATTAGATATCATGAGATACTGTCATGTTAGTAATTAAATCTCTAAGGAGGATTGGGTTACCTTTCTTAATCACCTAGATGAAGAATTGATTCTGCCTTGGATATTTGTGTTTTGGATAAATCTAAAGTGTTTGAAACACTGTCGAAATTGGCAAGTAAATCTCCAGAAAGGCTTTAAATATTATACTCATGTTCATTGAAAGGAGAATTTCATCAGTTCCTTGTATACTTAATTTTCCTGATAAAAATGTGGTTTATTGGTGTGAAAATGTGTAACTATGTGTGCCTGAGTTGCATGTATGATTCGCGAGCAGGATGACCCTGTATTTATGTATATTGATATGGGGACCCGAGTCGCATGTATGATTCGTGAGAGGAGTAGCACTAGTATTGTGTTAACTGCGTCGCATGTTCGATTCGCGAGTGGGGCAGACATATGCATCTATGATTCGAGTCGTTCGACCCTCGGTAGTGCACAATTTACTTTTATCGTTGGTTCGGGCCGAACGACCCTCGGCATTTCCTACGCATATATGTACATCTGATATATCACTTGTGACTCGAATTGTTAAATTGTCTTAAGGACGTAAAGTGTTAAATGATTTCATGGATAATGACTTGGCCGATATTTGGGGGAAAAGAGATGAAGTAGAAATTATTTATTTACTTCCAGTGATTATTGAATTGCAGTTACTTTTAAAGTTTACTGATTTTATTACCCTCGTATTCCTTTGGCTGCTCTTATTTATTGTTAAATTATTTTGTTGGACCCTAGTGAGTGTCAAGTCGACCTCTCGTCACTTCCTCTATGAGGTTAGGCGAGATACTTACTGAGTACACCTTGTTTTCGTACTCATACTACACTTGCTGTGCATTTTTTTTCACAGGTACTTTCATAGAGATGAGGCTGGTTTGGAGACTTAGGCGAGCTGCATCATCCGGAGGCGATCCGCAACCGACAGAGTCTTCCTCTATGTATTGTATTTATTTTATTCTAAAGTCCTTGTCCAACTTGTATTCCAGAAAAGCTTTGTAAAATCGTATAAGTTCTTAGAAATTGCTCATGTACTCGCGACACCGGGTCCTGGGATATATATATATTTGGGATGTATTTTATTAAAGAGAAAAATGGATTGTTGTTTTTACTTAAATGGATTTCATCTAGTTATTATGTATTAAAGTGAAAGTTGACGATTTTGAAAACAGTGAGACAAGATCTTATTTTAAATTAATTAAATGGTTGGCTTGCCTGACAGTGGTGTCCGGCGCCATCACGACCATATGGATTTTGGGTCGTGACAACATGGTATCAGACCGCTAGGTTCCCTTAGGTCTCACGAGTCATGAGCAAATCTAGTAGAGTCTTGCGGATCGGTATGGAGACGTCTATACGTATCTTCGAGAGGCTACAGGACTATTAGGAGTACTTCCCTTCTTGATTCCTCATCGTGCGATTTGATCCCCTTAAGGCTTATGCCTATGTTTCTTCCTACTCAACCTTATGCGTCGCGAAGCGCTTGCTATGAATCGAGGATTTGAGGAATTTTAATGATACAATGGATGAGGTGCGGGATGTTTCTCCCAGCGAAGTTGATTGAGGCTATTGTCGTTGCTCTGCGGAAGAGTAATATGTTGTTTTCAGTTAGTAGTTGTGATTCTAAGAACTTTGAGATTATGCTCAGGTTGTGATGATGTTTACGATTGGTTATCGTGCAATGTCGATATGATGGTAGAATGCTTGCCCATATGTTGGGGTGATGAATGGTTTAAAGGGAGGTCTCCTCGGGGTGTGATTTCGAGTGTTCAGTATTTTAGTTCCGGTAAAGGAAAAGCATTTGGACTATGGACGGTCCGGTTCGGATTGATAAAGTAGTAAGACTTGATGTTGTCAAGCAAGGTGGAGTTTTCATCTGTGATCGTTGTTTGATCGAATAGAATGTGTTAAGTTCGCCGGTGTTATAGCTCTTCGGTTGCATTGGGTCAGAGTGTTGTGAAGTAGTGTTGAATAAGCGGTTGTCAGAGGACGTGGTGTGTAGTGGTTCAGAATTGAATAGTTATTTCTAATGAAGGCAGCTCGAGAAAGATGATCTTCGGAGAGTCGAAGTTATGGTGATCTGCTGGTTTAGGTGTGGCAAAGAATGATATTGAATTGAGGCCGCAATTGAGAAGCATGCAATGAAGGAAGACATGTGAGAAGGGTCAGACGGCAGCTAAATTTCTAAAATGCCAGGCATAAGGGACGGAAGTCAGGTAGTGCTTAAGGAATAAGGTTAACCAAAGCGGGAGAGCGGCATCATAGTGGTGAATTAGAAGATATGGTAGCGTATTTAGTAGAAGTCTAGGAGGAGCAGGCGGACTGGTAAAGTTGGTGAATGAGGACATGCTTAGGATGGGATATTGATGTTGTAGAGGGTGTGCAGCGCAGCGTTGTTGGAAGGTGTCAGTTGGTGATTTCCACAGGTGGGTTATCTCCCGTGAGTAGGTTAGCGGTTGTGTGGTTGGCAAGTTTCTGCGAGGGGTCTTAGTGGCTATTCGGTAGGAGGAAGAATGTGTGAATGGTGCTAGAGAATTTGAGTATTTAAGGAATGCTAACAGGAGAATTCGAAAGAATTGGATGGATTGGTTGAGCAAGATTATGTTAACAAAGGAGAAAGGATCTCAGCAGGGTCTAGAGTGGTGCTAGAGTAGCTTCGGGCTTAGTGGGGGAGTCCCACCACCTGCAGTTGGGTTGTAGGATTGTGCTCTCATGGGGTTGCGGATTGTCGGCATATTGGCAAGTTAGTACTGCTAAGGGGAAAGGAGTAAAATGGTGATTTTGCGTGGGATTTGGTGAATGTGTGCAAAAGTTGGCCTTGTTGGACCAGGGTTAGTCTTTGAAAGATTCAGAATGTATGCTTAAGGCATAGGCGAGTTGTAAGGATGGTGACTCAGTCACGTGCTCCATTAAGGAAGGGTGTTTCATGTGCTAGAAGAGCCTTGGAGTTGATTGTATTCGGGGCCAGTCTGTCACGACCCAAAATCTATGGGTTGTGATGGCGCCGGACACCACTGTCAGGCATGCCAACCCCTTAATCAGATGTACTTTCCTGTTTAACATTTCCGAAATCGTTACCTTTCATTTCATTTCATAATCAAATACATAAAAACTTCGCTAATTAAGTACGATAGGAAATCAAATAAACTTGATAAAGTAAAACCCAACAAATCCCCAGAACCCGGTGACACAAGTACATGAGCAACTTCTAATAATTTAATCAATTATACAACGCTTGTCCGAGGAACAAAATGGACAAAGACTTTAAAAATAAAGTGTAAATACATAGAAGGGAGACTTTGTCAGCTGCGGAACGCCTCCGGATGAATGCAGCCCGTAAGTCTCCAAATCAATCACCGTGCTATGAAGGTACTTGTGCAACAAAATGCACAGCAAGTGTAATATGAGTACATAAACAGATATGTACCCAGTGAGTATCCCGTCTAATCTCGAAGAAGTAGTGACGAGAGGTCAACTCGACACTCACTAAGGTCCATCAGAATAATATAACAGGGTATAATGAATGGTAGGCATATAAGACTGTGAGCAGCAAATACATATAAAGCAAAGGAAACCAAGTAAATACTGAAAGTAATTGACAATTTCCACTTTCTTTTTCCCCAAATATCAAAGTAAATAAAAATTTCCACTTTGTTTTCCTCAAACATATACCAAGCCAATATCCAAGAAACGGTACCAAATAGACATGCGCACACAGGAATAAGACAACCGGCCGGAGTCATAAGCATAATATCTATGCACTGCCGAGGATCGAACGGCCTGTCCCATAAGTGCATTCTTACCATAGTATAATCTCTCAGGTGCACTACCAAGGATCTATCGGCCCGTCCCAAAAGTGCACCTTTCAATCCGTCGTGGCATACGGCCCGCACTCATGAGAGTGGTGGAAATCACACTCCGCTCGTGGAATGTATATTGCGAAGCGGTCACATGCACACATAATAATCTTAGCATTTCCTTTCCAAAATTATTATTTTTTCTTCCAAATTTATCAAATTTCATAAATCTCAAGGGATCATACTATATACATCAGGAATTCATAACATATAATTAACTGCAAGGAAGAATATAAATCATGTTGTGGGCCTAACTACCCAGACGTGACAATAATAGCCGCTACGTACGGACTCTCGTCACTTTGTACGTACGTATCCCCCAAAAAAATTGCACATAGCATACAAATCACCTATGGGGATAATTCCCTCTTACAAGGTTAGAAAGGAGACTCACCTCGCTTCGAAGATTCATAATCGGCTTTCAAGCCTCTACGACAACTTCAATGGATGCACGAAGCCCCCAAACTATCCAAATAACGTCAATTCAATGAAAATATACCCTATTGTTCATAACAAATTCAAATTACAAAGTTCCCCAACTCGTCTCAGTGAAATTACCAAAATTCCCTCGGACCCACGTGCCCGAACTTCGAAATTTCTTGAAGATAATCTCTACCCATAGCTCGACTAATTCAATTATACAGTTTACTCCAATATGTATGCTCAATTCGTGGCTAAAAATTAAATTTATCAAATTCTAGGTTTTCTTCAAAATCCCCAATTTTCCCCACAATTTTCATGTTCAAATTCATGTAATAACCTTGTATTTAACTTGGAAATAAGTAGAAATATCTTACCTCTTGATGCTTGATGAAAATTCCCCTTTGAAATCCTCCAAAATCGCCCATAGCCATTGAAACTGAGATAAGAAATGCCAAAAACCCGTTTTAAATCAACACTGCCCAGAACCAACACCTATGCGATCGCACCATCTTGCCCGCGATCGCACAAGTCACCTACTGCCTCCATCCGCGATCGCACATGCCATCCGCGATCGCACAAGCAGTCCAACCTTCCCCTCCGCGATCGCATTGCACTTCCGCGATCGCACATGCCAAAAACCTAGTTCCCTTGAATCCTTCTCCGCGATCGCACACAAGGGACCGTGATCGCATAAGAAAAACTCAGCCCCTCCATTTTTATCCTCCGCGATTGCACTACAAGGGCTGCGATAGCACAGCGCACCAGGAACATTAGATGACAAACGCAACAAGGTAGAGAAAAATGGCCCGAAACCACACCGAAACACACCCGAGACCCCTGGGACATCGTCAATTCTCATGCCTCAGTCCCATAACATCCCACGAACTTGCTCGCGGCTTAAAATAATATCAAACAACGCCGAAATTACGAATCGCACTAAAAGTCAAACTTTATAAACTTGAAATTTCAAACTTTAACTTCCGATGTCGAAACCCGCCAAATCACCTCCGATTGACCCCAAATTTAGCACACAAGTCATATTCAACATTACGGACCTGCTCCAACTTCTGGAATCGCATTCCAACCCCGATATCAAAATTTTTACTTTCGGTGGGATTCTTCAAAAACCTTCAAATCTCTAACTTTAGCCAATTGACTTTAAATTAACCTACAGACATCCGAATTCACTTCCGATCGCGCTCCCAACTCCAGAATCATCATACGAAGATATTCCCAGACTCGGAAATCCCAAACGGACATCAATATCATTGAGATGCACTTCAAGCCAAACTTAGGAAATTTCTCCTAAAATGCTTATTTCCACAATATATGCCAAAACGCTCCCGGGCTATCCGAAACCCGATCCGGACATACGCCCAAGTCCAAAATCATCATACAAACCTGCTGGAACCTTCGGATCCTGATTCCGAGGTCTTTTGCTCAAAATTCCAATCTTAATCAATTTCCTCAACTCAAGGCTTCCGAAATGAGAATGTTCCTTCCAATTTGACCCCGAACTTCCTGAATTTCAACTCCGACCATACGCACAAGTCAAATATCTTAAATGAAGCTATTCATGACTTCCAACCGCCGAACGACACGCTAGAGCTCAAAATGACCGGTCGGGTCGTTACACAGTCAGAGTGGGTGACACTTGGTAGCGGTCCTAGTGAATCCAAAAGTTAAGACTGCGGTGTTTAAGGGTTTTAGGCAGCAGTATGATTAAGAATCGAGCTTTTGCAGCGTAAATTCTAAGAAAGGGAAATGGTTGGAGCATTCTATGTTATTTTCATCGTGTAGGATAGCATTGGAGGAGTGAGAGAAATAAACTCCGGGTTGTAGGAAGATTACCAGGAGGGTATGAGAGGGGTTGTGAGATTTAGACAGCATGGTCCCGTGAATCAAGGCCACTCTGGATGAGTGAGGATGGAGTTGATATGAGTTGAAGGAAGTTACTACTATCTCTGGGGAAATTTAGATGATTAAAAGAAGATAGATTGGTTACTATCTCTGGGGAAATTTAGGTGATTAAAAGAAGATAGATTGGTTAGCCATGGTTGAAATGGAATATGTACGACAGTGATCAGTTCCTTTCGTTTGATCGAGTATGTGTATGGTTTGTGCAGATGTGTGTGTGGCATGTCGGTGTCACGACTCCAAATTCTAACAGGCCGTGATGGCGCCTATTGTGGAACTAGGTTAGCCAACTATCACTTTACTACGCATTTGTTCAATTATAACAGTTCACAATATAACAATAAGCATGCAACCATAGCACAAATAATATAATTATGACTTAGCGTCCCTATAATATTCTAAACAACCTCCCAGAACTGGAGTCAATAGTCATGAGTATCTAGGAATAAGTAAATCTAACTCTGCTAAAAGTATAATATATGTATATGAATCAAACACTAAAACTAAATAAGGAAGGGAAGTGGAGAAGTTGTGGACGCTGGACGGCTACCTCGAAATCCCGTAGAATGCTGATATCGAACCTGCGTCAGTTACTGCTGCGAACTAGTACCTGGATCTGTGCACAGAGGCGCAGGGAGTCTTTATGAGTACGCCAACTCAGTAGTAAGAAAAATAAATCACAGTCTGAGTAATATAAACACACAAAACAGATACACAATTCCACAAAAAAAACCAGTAAAACACCAAGTCACCATGTAGTATTCATCACATAATAAGTTCGAAATCAGTTTTCAGAAATACCTTGAAACCAGTGCAATATCAGTATATCTCAATAAAATTTTCAGTAAAACCAGTGTGAAGACGAAGTAAATCATAGTTTGAAAATTCAGTAAAACCTTTCATAAAACCGCCCCTCGGGCCATAATCATTTGTCGTAACAATATTTTTCAGTATCAGCCCATCAGGCGACCTCACAATCACTTTGGCCATCAGGCAACCTCACAATCACTCTGCCCATCAGGCAACCTCACCATCACTCTGCTCATCAGGCAACCTCACAATCACTCATCATAAGCCCCGCGGGCATCACTCAATCGGTACCGACGCTCACTGGGGGTGTGTTACAGACTCCGGAGGGGCTCCTACAGCCCAAGCTCAATAATAAGCCACATCATGGCATAAATCACACACAATATAGGCCCGCAGCCTCACTCATATCTTATCACCCTCACAATATAGGCCAGCAGCCTCACTCAGTCAGACACTCTCAATTTGCCCTTCAGGCCATAATATACCGGGTTCTCGACCCAAAAACAGTGTTTCATTTTCAAGAAGTAGTATCAAAATACTCTGAGTGTCAAAACAATTTCACAGAAAAGACTGAGTGAAAAATCATAACATATCAGTGAGGAAAATAGTAAAAACATCCCCCAAGGGGTAAACAGATCGGCACTAGGCCCCAAACATGGCTTATAGCCCAAAACATATCATAATATATAAATATTATTTAAGCAAATGCTTAAAAATCGGTTTCGCAACTCAATAGTCGCCTAAATAGGAAATATGTTCCAAAGTTTCCACCTTTTTATTTCAAAACCCGTGAAAGGGTGCATAGTCTGGGGTTTTATACCCACAGGACGGGATTTAAAGACATTACTTACCTCAAGACTAGCCCGAAAACTATTCCGCAATGCGCTTGCCTCTCAAATCAACCTCCGAAGGCTCCAAATCTACCAACTTTATATTTTTATCATCAACATATGCTTAAGGAATAAATTCCAATTGAAAAATATCGAATTTGTCTAAAAATCCGAATTCGGTCAAAAACCGACCCCCGGCCTCGCGTCCTGAAACTCAGAAATTTTTACAAAAAAGTGTTCTTTATCTTCTCACGATTCCGTACATATAAAGAACACCAAAATCGGAGTTTGTTTGACCCCTCAAATCGACCCTTGAAGGTCTCATAATCTCATGCCCCAAAAATCCTATTTTTCTACTATTTTTCATGAATTAAAAGCTGGGATTATGGTCTAAAATCACCCATAAACGAGTTTTAATAATCAAATTACTTACCTATGTGATACCCACTGATTTTCTCCTTCAAAATTCGTCCAAAAAGCTCCCTGTCCGTACACAAATGGTGAAATAAGGGTTTAAGTCGCGGAGGGTTTAATTATATAACTGCCCAGTTATTTGCTCTCCGCGATCGCAGCCTTCGCCCTGCGATCGCACTGACCAATTTCCCAGACCTCCGCAATCGCAGCACTGTGCACGCGATCGCACAGTGCAATTTCCAGCCAACCTCACGCGCCCAAAACACCCTATGCGATCGCACCCTGGCACATGCGATCGCACTGGGCCCTCTCCTCCTTCTCCGCGATCGCAGGCCATTCCACGCGATCGCAGTGAACAAAATCACTGTGCACAAACACCAGAAAACCAGCAATTGTTCTAAGTCCAAATGAGTCCGTTAATCACCCGAAATCAATCCCGAGCCCCTCGGCACCCCAACCAAACTTACCAACANTTCCAAATCAACTCCGTTTGACCTCAAATTTTGCAGACAAGTTTAAAATGACATTACAAACATGTTCCAACTGTCGGAATCCCATTTCGACCCCGATAGCCTATTTTCCACTGCCGACCGGAATCGCCAAAAACTAACTTTCACCAATTCAAGCCTAATTCTACACCGGACATCACAAAATTATTCCGAACACACTCCTAAGTCCCAAATCACCTAAAGAAGCTATTCGAGCAATAAAATTTGCATTTTGAGGTCTTTTACCAATAAGTCAACCCTTAGTTGACTTTTTCCCATTTTAAGGTTATTTTTAAAGGCTAATTGATTGAACTCTCACTACAACCATTCGATTTCAAGCCTATCACTCAAATACATCAAATACAGTATAACCAATCTATAACGAGTCAATAAGAACAATTATAATATAGGTTATACGTAACGACAGACCGGGTCGTTACAGTCGGCCGGCGTAATAGATTTTATTGGAAGTATTCAAGTGTTATGGCCTATCAGGTATAGGCGGATCCCGGAGGGTTTGTTGTGGTTCAGACCACTACTTAAGGATTTGCGTGTATTGTGATCGTAAGAATTCGCATTGTTATGGTTCTCATGAATTGAGGTAAGTAAAGTTTCCCTTGTGATGAAGTGTTCACCCTATTAGCGGTTCAGGAAGTATGATGGAATTCCTATGCTACTCCATGTTGGCATGTTAGGTGCAGTAGTCAGTGTGGAGCTGGGAGTAAGAATCGGATTGCGGTTTGGTGTTAACAAGGATGTCATGAGCTCGGAGGAGCAAGGACTAAGGATGTGAAGGTTTAGAATAATCTGATGTTGTCTTTAGTGTCATCTGAGACCGGTGTTTGGTGAAAGAGGCTTTGTATCCTCGTTACGGGTCCTTGAATTGTTTTACAGCCTTAGGGTGGTCGGTGGTATGAATGTGCATACTTGTTACCTTGTGTGGAAGGTTGTGTGAGCATAACCACGGGAAGATTGTATAAGTGTGACATGTAGTCACCTGATTGGTTGAAGAATTAGACCAAGTATAAAGGAGTGTAATATTTCTTAATTGATAATTTATGCCTGGAGGGCGTTCGGTTCAGTTGATTGTGGATTGTGGGGTGATTTTCTCGGCTATGATGGTTGTTCTTGTGTATTATGAGAGAAATTGGGGTATTATGGACCCAGGTGAAGCTATTAGCCTAGTGCAGTGTGTGCAGGATCATCTTGAGGGTTGTGAATGGATTCAATGTGGTCGTGGGCTCCACGTAAATCAAGTATGTTCATTTCTGTATAGCGCTCCTTAAGGAGGATGTGTTGGAATATTTGATATTGTTCCGTCTTCGTCAAATTCAGGTATATTATGATCGTGTTGTGTGAGTTGTGAAACGGCTTGATAATTTCTTATGTGTTGAGAATTCACGTAGTGATGAGGTTATGTCATCAGGATGGCTCTCGAGATTCAGAATATATATCGCACCTTAGTTGTGCTTGAGTTTTGTAGCATATGGCTCTATCTGTCTCCCCAGAATGGTATTATGCACTCAGCATGCGTGTGACCGATATTCAGTAATTTGCAATGGTGAGAAATTCAGCTCCGTGTATATTTCCTTATGTAAATCTTATGATGGGATCGGGTGGCACGCCACCACGGGTATGTTATTTGGATCGGGTTGCACGCCGCAACAGTGTGATGTTGACCAAGGCTCCTATAATTATTTTTCTTGTGTTTTACTTCCTATTTTTCTGAAAAGTTCATAATTGTTGCGTGAGTTGAGTAGTCCCTTCTTGAGTCATTTCCTTATGTACCATATTCGATTTGTGGCCTATTGGCGCATTGTGGCATCGTGTGAGACTGTTGGTCATGTCTGGGGTGATTGGTTATCTAAGCAGCTCATATTGGGTGAGACGAGACTATTGGATTAGAGATTAGTGCAATGGGATTTTGTGAAGTATGGTAGAGAACGAATGCCAATATTTGGTTCATAATGAGATGATGATCATAGTCAAGAGAAACGATTTCAATGTTGGATTAACTCTGCAGTTGGTTAGGAATTTCTACACATCTCCTCCATTGTGGTGGTATCGTCAGCATTATAGCATGATGTATGTATGTATCTTATAAGGTGCATTGAGAGCATCCAATTAGTAGAATTTTGGCTATTAAGGTTCAGGGAGCGTCATTATGGTTAGATGAAGGATTATGCGGTGTATGGTTCTAATTCAGCAAAGGTACGCAGTTGTGTTCTGGTGCCTCGTGTAGTAGTTGATACAGTGTTCATATAATAGAAACAGGCCTGGCAGAGAATTTCCGGTGTTGGAACTGAGTTCGGAGCTTATTGGATGGATAAAGGAGGATATCTTCATATTTGATCAAGCTTATGTGCTCAACTGGGTTGTGGAAGCACGGGCAGGTGCACGAGGTGTTAAACATTGATTTTAGATAACTCAAGAGGAGTTCTTGGCACGTTCGAGGACGAACGTCTATTTAAGTGGCGGAGAATGTAATGACCCGACCGGTCGTTTTGAGCTCTAGCGCATCGTTCAGCGGTTGGAAGTCATGAAAAACTTCATTTAAGGTATTATGACTTGTGCGTATGGTCGGAGTTTAAATTCAGGAAGGTCGGAGTTAAGTTGGAAGGAAATTTTTCATTTGAGAAGCCTTAAATTGAAAGAATCGACTAAGACTAGAATTTGGAGTAAACGATCTCGAAATCAGGATCTGAAGGTTCTAGCAGGTTCGTATGATGATTTTGGACTTGGACGTATGTCCGGATCGGGTTTTGGATAACCCGGGAGTGTTTCGGCGTATATTGTGGAAGTCAGCAGTTTTTTAGGAATTTCCTAAGTTTGGCTCGAAGCTTATTTCAGTTATATTGATGTCTGTTTGGGGTTTCGAGTTTGGAAATAGCTTCGTATGGTGATTCTGGAGTTGGGAGCGCGATCGGAAGTGAATTCGGATGTCCGTAGGTTATTTTGAAGTCATTTGGCTAAAGATAGAAATTTAAAGGTTTTTGAGAAATCCAACCAGAAGTGGAAATTTTGATATCGGGGTCGGAATGTGATTCCGGAAGTTGGAGCAGGTTCGTAATGTCGAATATGAAATGTTTGGGTCAATCAGACGTGATTTGATAGGTTTCAGCATCAGAGGTGGAAGTTTGAAATTTTAAAGTTCATAAAGTTGAATTTTCGTGCGATTCGTAATTTTGGCGTTGTTTGATGTAATTTGAAGCCTCGACCAAATAAGGACAATTCAATCATTTACATTTACCTATGGAGGCCATTCCCTCTTACAAGGTTGGAAAGGAGACTCACCTCGCGTAGAACATACTTCTCGGGGTCAAGAACGCGCCCGAAACTCCAAACTTTACACCCGAGGACTCGAAACTAGTCAAATTATATATAAATATGTCAATGCATGCGCAAGGTATGAAAATTCTCCTACTTATATAGTAAATTCACTATTCTTGAAGAAATCCCAAAATACACCCCCAGGCCCACACGCTCGGATTCCAAAATTTTTCGAAGATAACACTCACCCACAGCCTAAGGATCATTACTAACTAGTTTTTGCATGATTTCATGGTAGAAAAGTGGTGAAATTCCCTAAAGTTCATCAACCCTAGGTTTTCACCCTAACCCCTTTGATTTCCACAAATTTGATGTTAATCTACCTAAGTTTTGGTGTAATAATCTAACATTTAGATGGAAATTACTTACCTCTTAGTGGCTAGGCCGAATACCCTCTTGAAAGCTCTTAAAATCGCCAATGGAGGAGAAGAAATGGTGAAACATGGCCAATTCCCGTATTAAATGAGATCACTGCCTTCAGTGATATCGCACATGCGGCAGTTGGACCGCACCTGCAGTCTCGCACCAGCGACCAAATGGTCGCACCTGCGGAAATGGCCAAGGAGGCCTGTGGCTGCACCTTCGGAAGAAATCCCGCACCGGCGGGTCCGCACCTGCGGGAGAAGGCCCGCACCTGCGGTTTTAGGCCAACTCCCCTGGGGTCGCACCTGCGATGTCTTGACCGCAGGGGCGGTATTGCACATGCGATCTGGGCAACCGCACCTGCGGTCACACCAGATCTTGTGCACCAGCAGCTGAAGCTGCTGGTTGTTTGGCCTCGATTGGGGTTCGGGAGGCACATGGGCCCACCCGAGCCCCCGTGCGATTATACCAACAAGTCCCAAATCATATTACGGACTCACTCGAGCCTTCGGAACAACCAAAACAATGTTAAAACTCAAAATCCCCCTTCAAAACCCCTAGGATCAAACTTAAGAATTTCTAAGTTCTAGAATTTGGTTTCAATGCGCCGAACCGACCTATACTACTCGGAATGACACTAAATTTTGCGAGCATAACGGGACTATTCTCGATTCGGAATTCCATTTGGACCTCGATAACATAAAATCACGTTCCAAACCAAATTTCAAACTTAAGGAAACTGTATTTCGCTATTTGGCGTCGAAATGCTCCTGGGTAATCCAAAACCCATTCCGGACATACATATAAGTCCGAAATAATCATACAAAGCTATTGGAATCGTCAAAACTTGATTCCGAGGTCGTTTACTCAAAATATTTACCGAAGTCAAACTTGGCCTCAAAAGCCATCCTTAAGAAACCAAGTGTTCCTATACTATTCTAAACACTTCCAATTCCCGAACGACCCGTCCCCGCAAGTCACAAATCATGATGAGACGCTAGGGAAAGTCTTGTTTAGGGGAACGGGGTCCGAATACGCAAATCGAACGGTCGGGTCGTTACACTTTCCACCTCTTAAACAAACGTTCGTCCTCGAACGGGTCTAGAATCATACCTGAAAGGCTGAATAAGTGTGGGTATCTGCTCCGCATGTCCTCCTCTGACTCCCAAGTCGCCTCCTCGACTGGTTGGCCCCACCACTGGACCTTTACAGCAGAAATTCTCTTAGATCTCAAATGGCGATCCTGTCTATCAATAATAGCAACTGGATCCTCCTCGTAGCCCAATCTCTCATCCAACTGAATAGTGCATAAATAAACAACGTGAGAGAAGTCGGCGTGATATCTCAGGAGCATGGATACATGGAATACTGGATGGACTCCGGATAAGCTGGGAGGTAAGGCAGGCTCATAAGAAACCTCTCCAACTCGCCTCAATACCTCGAAAGGACCTATGAACCTCGTGTTCAGCTTGCCCTTCTTCCCGAATCTCATAATACCCTTCATCAGCGAAACCTTCAGCAAAACCTTATCTCTCTCCATAAATGACACATCACGCACCCTCTGATCCGCGTAGCTCTTCTGTCTGGACTGTGCTGTGCGGAGCCGCTCCTGAATTAACTTCACCTTCTCTAAAGCATCTCTTACCAGGTCTGTACCATATAACTTAGCCTCACCAGGCTCAAACCACCCGATAGGAGAACGACATCGCCGATAATATAAAGCCTCAAATGGAACCATCTCGATGCTGGACTGATAACTATTATTGTAAGCAAACTCGGTCAAAGGCAAGCACACATGCTCTGAGCATGTCCTCCAATATCTGAACTATATGCTCCGACTGACCATCAGTCTGTGGATGAAATATTGTGCTAAGATCTATCTGAGTACCCATCTCTATGTGCAATGCTCTCCAGAAGTGCGAGGTGAACTGAGGACCTCGATCTGATATAATGGACACCGGTACACCGTGCAACCGGACTATCTCTCGAATGTAGATCTGAGCCAACCTCTCAGAAGTATAAGTAGTAGCTACAGGAATGAAATGCGCCGATTTTGTCAATCTATCCACAAAAACCCAAACCGCATCAACCTTTTGCAACGTCCGAGGCAACCCAACCACGAAGTCCATAGTAATGCACTCCCAATTCCACTTAGGGATGGGCATCTGCTGAAGTAGGCCTCCTGGCCTCTGGTGCTCATATTTAACCTGCTGGAAATTAAGACACCTAGCCACATACTCCACAATGTCCCTCTTCATCCGTCTCAACCAGAAATGTTGTTTCAAATCACGATACATCTTCGTAGCACCAGGATGAACAGAATACCGAGAACTGTGTGCCTCCTCTAGACTCCTCTGCCTCAAGACATCAACATTAGGAACACACAAACGACCCTGAAGTCTCAGAACACCATCCTCTCCAGTAGTAACCTCCTTGGCACCACCATGAACCACTGTCTCCCGTAGTTCTTCCAAACACGAATCATCATACTGTCGAGCCTTGATCTCCCCCAATAATGAAGACTGAGCAACCACATAAGCTAGAACTCGACGAGGCTCTGAAAGATCTAACCTCACCAAGCGGTTTTCCAAGGACTGAATGTCAAAGGCTAGAGGTCTCTCCTCAGCTGCAATATAAGCCAAGCTACCCATACTCTCCGCCTTCCTACTCAAAGCATCTGCTACCACATTCGTTTTGCCCGGATGATAAAGAATGGTGATGTCGTAATCCTTTAGTAACTCAATCCACCTGCGCTGCCTCAAATTAAGATCCCTCTGCTTGAACAAGTGCTGCAACCAGCGACCAAATGGTCGCACCTGCGGAAATGGCCAAGGAGGCCTGTGGCCGCACCTGCGGAAGAAATCCCGCACCAGCAGGTCCGCACCTGCGGGAGAAGGCCCGCACCTATGGTTTTGGGCCAACTCCCCTGGGGTCACACCTACATTTTCTTGACCGCAAGGGCGGTATTGCACATGCGATCTGGGCAACTGCACCTGCGGTCACACCAGATCTGGTGCACCAGCAGCTGAAGCTGCTGGCTATTTGGCCTCGATTGGGGTCCGGGAGGCACCTGGACCCACCCGAGCACCCGTGCGATTATACCAACAAGTCCCAAATCATATTACGGACTCGCTCGAGCCTTTGGAACAACCAAAACAATGTTAAAACTCAAAATCACCCTTCAAAACCCCTAGGATCAAACATAAGAATTTCTAAGTTCTAGAATTTGGTTTTAATGCGTCGAACCGACCTATACTACTTGGAATGACACCAAATTTTGCGAGCAAGTCACAAATGACATAACGGGACTATTCTCGGTCTCGAAATTCCGTTCGGACCTCGATAACATAAAATCACGTTCCAAACCAAATTTCAAACTTAAGGAAACTCTATTTCGCTATTTGGCATCGAAATGCTCCTGGGTCATCCAAACCCCATTCCGGGCATACGTAAAAGTCCAAAGTCATCATACGAAGCTACTTGAATCGTCAAAACTCAATTTCGAGATCGTTTACTCAAAATGTTGACCGAAGTCAAACTTGGCCTCAAAAGCCAACCTTAAGGAACCAAGTGTTCCTATACTATTCTAAACACTTCCAAACCCCGAACCACCCATCCCCACAAGTCACATATTACGATGAGCCGCTACAGAGAGTCTTATTTAGGGGAACGGGGTCTGAATACGCAAAACGACCGGTTGGGTCGTTACACCCGATCCTTTAGAATAACAAGAACAACAATAAGCCTAAACTTATCACCTTTCTTGAATACCTAGAAGTGATCTAAGATTTCGAAAGAATTTAATCTTACCACCTTAAGTTGAGTCTTGAAGGTTGGAGAATAAATCCAAGAGTAGCCACACACAAGAGTGCAAGAAAAATCTCACAATTTTTATTGATAATAGTCTTTTCGTCTTCACAAATTTGTGAGGGAGTCAAAGGTCCAAGAATGAGTTTCTTCCATTTAACCTCAAAAGACTATCTATTTTTTTTCATGTTATATGAAGCTCATCTGTATACATGCCATGGCTTTCCCAACAAGATATGATAATTATTCATGGGTATCACATCACACCAGATCTCATCCTCATACCTTCCAATAGAGAATAGTAATAACACTCTTTTATCGACCTTTACCCCTCTCAACATGTAGAATTCAATATGCTCAACACAAGGCAAGTTCAAGTTCTCAACCATATAAGTGCTAATTGAGTTATAGCCAAACTCCTTGTCAATTCTAAGGGCACAAATCGCAGACATCACTTTAGCTTTTGTTTGAAAAATAACTTTACCATTGTCTTCCTTCCATTTGGTATACTGTAAGTTTTCCTTTCCAAGTTGTTGAGTCGTAACACCCCTCCTTTCACTATAACTACCTGTTTGAGACATCTTGAGCAAAGCAATATATATATCTCAAGTTTGGCTTTTCTCTCTAATGTTCTCATCTCTCTTTCCTTTTTCCACTCAAAACAACTCTTGGTCGTTAATATTTAGATTTATTAATAAACCTTACTAGTCACAACCCTTAGTGATAAGAATATGGACTTAGAAAAAAATAGTGAAGGACCTAGGAAGAATAGGAATTAATTAGTAGGGAAAAAAAAGGAAAGAATATAGGAAACCCAAAACCCACCAGAATAAGGAAAGAAGTTTCCTTAATCTTCAAGAACAATGATCCCCTCTTCTTGTTTCCTTTCTTGATTTGGAAACCAAATAATACTTGAATTCTAAAATAATAATGAGCTAACCCTTTTTTTTGGCTGATTTTCATTTTTTGTTTTATTTTTTGCTCAAGAACCTCCCAAGATTATCAAGATTGAAATCTTGATTAGCCTATGCTCTGATACCACTTGATAAAAACACGATAGGGGTCCAGGAATTGCTAAAGAAAATTAATAAATATGCGGAAACTAAAAATAAATAAAGAAACAAAACAAATGACGGAAAACTAAAGATAGATTGAAGTCAAGAAAGAGTTTCTTGAATTCAAGAAGTCTATTCTTGAAGTTGAATCCTAACAACAACAATTAGCTAACGAAGAACTAATCGCCTTTGGTAGAGACTTAAAAACAAGAGATAGATTGTGAAAGCCGGCCCTTTAGAATAACAAGAACAACAAAAAGCCTAAACTTATCGCCTTTCTTGAATAGCTAGAAGTGATATAAGATTTCGAAAAAGGATTTAATCTTACCACCTTAAGTTGAGTCTTGAAGGTTGAAGAATAAATCCAAGAGTAGCCATACACAAGAGTGCAAGAAAAATCTCACAATTTTTATTGATATTGTCTATAATAATCGAAGTCTAAAAATAAATAAGACACCCTTTATACAGAGAGGGGTCACGAAATTGTACCTAAAAAATAAGGAAATAAAGTTCTAAACTACTTTGGACAACAAGTTCAACTACCTTAGGAAAAGGAAAATACTAGGAAGCAAAAACCAAGTCATTCTTGGAAAGTAATTCCAAAAATTTTAGTAAAAGCAAAACATAACCTTAACTAACTAGGAAAGCAATAAATATGGTCCCATTATATATGGAAATAAGTCTCAAACCATTCTTGGATAGAATCTTGAAAATCTTGAAATTTTTGAAGGAAATATGCAAGCAACTTGGCACAAACTTGCACTCAACATCTAGCACGACTATTGTATCCTTATTGGACATAAAGTAAGTCCTTTTTATACTATGAAAACGTGGATTTATGTAGGACTTCATGGGGTGCAAGTTTGGACACGTTTTAGGTGCCAAATTGGTTCAAAAGTTGACTGAATATGACCTTCTTCAAAGCATGTATCTTGGGATCCAATCCTCCTCTTCTTGGACATCAACTTGGCCCATAAAACAATTGTAATATCTAGACAATTCATATCCTTTATCCTTGAGTTCTTTCATCCCTATTAACAACTTCTTTACTTGCACTTGATGTCTAATGACCTTGTTTGGCAACACTTTATCTTGACATCTTGTTAAAGGCCCTCTTTGAGATTCCAAAGCTTCATTCTTGTCCTTGAATATATTTGAGCTTCCAGGATGCTATAAGAAGTTCTACCATACACGTCTTCCTACTAGGGAATTCCTCGGTGAAATTGGTATTAATATCGACACAAACTGCCCCATTTGCAAGGACACTAAAGAAACTATATTCCAGATTTTTTGGGAATGTATAATTGCAAAAGATTTGTGGCAGTCTATGGGTGTGGACATCAACGCAATAGTTCACATTGATCACTGGGTAGACTTCCTAATAACTAACCCTACAAAAACTTTCAAGCTTGTCACACGGGAAGAAATATTCCCCTTCTCCATATGGGCAATTTTGGCAAACTAGAAATGATAACAATGTGAATAACACTAGCACGCCAATTAACACAAAGAAAATACTCAACCAATTCTTGGAATACCACCGTCTAACATCAAATTCTTCTACTAACCATACCAAATTCAAACTAAAAGTTAGATGGCAGGCTCCCCCAAAACATTGGTATAAAATCAATTTCGATGGCGCATTTGACTAGAACTCACTCCATGGTGGTGTTAGTGGAATAATTCGTAACACCAAAGGTGATTGGATACTAGGATACTATGACAAACATCACACCACCTCTCCGATCCAAGCAGAACTCCAAGCATTTCGGCAGGCACTTCAAGTAATAATCCAAGAAAATACATTCCCAAGTGAAGTGGAAACAGATGCCACGGAGGTCATAAGATTCCTTCATGATTATTATCCCACTAACAATGACTTAATTTATGAATGTAGGTTGTTAATGGAGAAGTAAACCAAGCAACGGGAGATCACAATGAAGCATAGCTTCAGGGAAGGGAACATGGTGGCACACCTACTAGCAAGAAAAGCTTTAATGACTCCTAGTTGTAATAAACTTTATTTCTTTATGGTTCCTCCGGTCTTTGCAATGGATGTGTTTAGCAAAGACCAGGATGGTTTTATGTACTATCGAACTTCTTCGGCAAATGTGTGTAGCAACTTAGCGGCATTAGGCAATGAATGTGCCTTAGAAGGCATTAGTATCATCCGAAGGGAAGTTTGTATGAATGAAAATGTTTGGGCCATGTACCCTAGCAAACTGTCCTTGTTTTTTTATTATTAATATAAATATTTTATCGTTCAAAAAGCATTGCCAATGTGCAATATGGTATCCTTAATACTTAGTAAGAAAGAGTTTTATTGAGATCCCATATCAATCTCAAGGAGCTATTAAGTTACGATAAGAAATTGTAATTTATTTTACCATAACATGTTACTTGCTATTCCCTCCATTTCAATTTGTTTGAATCTTTTGGAGTATGATTATCAAATTTACTAATGTTCGATATGAATTCGAATATATATTCATTAAGTTTTTTGAAATAGAACTTACATATTTAGAAATTATATAAAAGTAATATAGTCACAATAATTAATAAATCAAAATAATTAAAAATTATTTGCAAAATGTATGGTAAATTAATTTTGTTTGACTTCCCAAATAGTAATACTTTTTTTTAACAGAGGCAGAATTATTTATTCTAGTTTAGCAATGTGATTATGTTAATAACTCTATATACTAGTGGTGCATAAAACTTAAGCTTATTAATTCTAACATTCACAATTTAGTAAATCGAAGCATATATTAGTAATAAATCCATGACTAGGGGTTAAAGTACATCTTGACTGAGATGGGAAGTGAGGGAGCGTCACGACCCAAATTCCCAACCTTCGGGATCGTGATGGCGCCTAACATTACACTTGCTAGGCAATCAAATATTAGAATTTACTTAGTTAATTTTCATTAAAATCCGTTCAATCATAACCAAACAATTCACAATAAACTAAGCTTTAGTACTGATATTACATAATTCCATAAATAAAATAATAGATGAGTAGCCAAGCCAGGCCTCTAACCAAATAACTAATCATAAGATTATCCCAGGGTCTGGTGTCACAATTCATGAACTACTAAAAACGCTACAAATAATGGGCTGAAGGAATTGTATATTTGTTTTTGAAAGAAGTAAAACATTGTCCGAAAATAAGTGAAGACTCCAGGAATTTGTGGACTCTAGCAGATCTACCTCGTGTCTCCGAGCAATGACATCAGCTACTAAAATCTCCTAACTCTGGCCAGTGCCTGGAACTGAACAAAAGACTGCAGAGTGTACTATCAGTACAACCGGCCCCATGTACTGAGTAAGTATCGAGCCTAACCTCGACGAAGTAGTGACGAGGCTACGACGGGGCATTAACAATATAACATGTGACAATAATATGTGAAGCAAGAAGGAAATCTAAAACAAATAAATAAATACTGCAACAACAATAAAACTAACTCAGTCGCCTTTTCCAGGTCTCATCTATAACCAGTTCTCAATAAATTCCAAATTTTCAAACTTTAACTTTAAACAAAAGTAGTGCCAAAAATATGAAGAATAGTAAAATAAAACATTAAGCTTTTCAAATCTTTGTTTTCTTTGAAATTCAGTAAAAATATAAGTGTTCTCCCTTATTGCTCCTTGTTGCGGCGTGCAACCCGTTCCCATCCACCCTTATTGCTCCTCCCTAAATATATCACCCTTATTACTCTTGTTGCGGCGTGCAACCCGATCCCACATGTCCACCCTTATCATTCCTTGTTGCGGCGTGCAACCCGCTCCCACCAGACATATCATATCAATTTATTTATAAATTTCACGATACAGGCCAAGCCTTTCACGATATTTTTGTTTCAACAATTATGAATAAGAGACTGTATTTTCTCATAAACTTCATCAATATCCTCTCAATCCTGAAACCAACAGGAACATAAATATATATATCCCGTAAAAATAATGCCAAATTGCTCAAACTTTTTGTACCACAAGTGAACTAAATAAACAACCAATACTTTTCCAAAATAACCACAATAATATTTAACAACAAAGTAACAAGGTCAAGTAGTCATAGAAACAATAATGAATATAGAACAATTAAGACAAGAATCAATTAAATTAGAAACGGAGAAGGAATCATGTTTAACGGTCAATTTGGTGGTGCATAGATACTCGTCGCCTCAACTATACACCACGCACATGCAATTCACATAGAAAATAAGTGGGGATTCCTATTCCCTTAAGTCAAGGTTAAAACAAGCACTTACCTAGATCTCACAAGCAATTCACCGTTCTAGCACTGCCATTCCTTTAGAATTTGCTTCTAATTCGCTCGAATCTAATCACAATTGGTTCAATGTTATCAATCATAGCCTAAAGGAATCAACTTTATTGAAAAACAATAGTTCTCCTGTGTTTTTCTATCCAAATTCAAAAATCGACCCCGGACCCACTTGGTCTAAACTCGAGGTTCGGACCAAAACCCGTTTACCCAATCTCCCCTGGGCCCAGATATGCAATTGGTATTGGAATACGACCTCAATTCGAGGTCCAATTCCCAAATTTTTAAAATTCCTAAGTTCTACCCAAAAATCCCAATTTTTACTATGAAAACTCTAGATTCTAAGTTGATATCTTGTTAAACGTTGTTAAGGAATGAAAGGAATTAGTTAAAGATCACTTACCCATGATTTGGAGAAGTTTGGGCCTTTGAAAAATCGCCTATGGAGGTTTAGGGTTTGAGAGAACTAAAACATGGGTGAAAATCCCGTAAAAAATCTCATTTAATAGGTTGCAGATGTCGCATTTGCGACCCGGAGTTCGCTTTTGCGACATCTAGCACTAGCAATTTTTCTCCGACACTAAAATGGGCATAACTTCCTCATACGATGTCCAAATTCGATGATTCTTTTTCCTATGGATCCGTAAGTACGATATAGATCTAATGGTTCAATAAAAACTAAGTTTTGAGCTCATTTTATTTGTGTGGTGTCATTTATGCTTAAAGAAACGACGAGGAAGCATAAAAAACAAGCGCAACATAGCCTAAACCTATCCGAAACTTACCCAAGCCCTCGGGGCTTCAAACCAAACATGCACGCAAGTCTAAAAACATCATACGGACTTTCTCGTGCGATCAGATCATCAACATATCATCAAAACTATAAATTTAACCTCAAAACTCATGATTTCTCAAGAACACTTAAATTTTCTAACTTTTCAACCGGATGTCCGAATTACATCAAATCAACTCCGATTCTCATGAAACTTCACAAATATGACTTAAATAATATGACTAACTTGTTCCGGGCCACGAAACCAAAATACAGGCGTGATATCATAAATTTCACATATTATTTTATTTCTTTATTTCTTGAATCAACCAACACAACAATGTTTCTTCAAAAATTGTTTTCTAAGGCTAGGAACCTCGGAATTAAATTTCGGGCATACGCCCAAGTTTTCATATTTTACTGCGGACCTCTCGGAATCGTCGAAACATAGATCCGGGTCCGTTTACTCAAAATGTTGATTAACTCTAGAAATTTCTATTTCTCGTATTTTCATATAAAAGCTATCCGGATTCACGCCCGGACTGCGCACGCAAATTGAGAAAATTAAAATTAAGGCCTAGAAGCTTGGAATGGAGTCTTAATTAATAAGATGACCCTTTGGGTCATCACAGGGATTCAAGTTCACGTTGTTTCAACGAAGGACAGGGTGAGCGGTGGGTCGACCCTTGAATATTGCATGATTAATTGAGTATGAATTTGAAAATATTATGATTTTTATATTGTAATTATAAATAAATTTCTATGAAGTAATTACGAGTAAATTTCTATATTAATTGCACTTACCAATTTCACTTGCTAGTTTAATGATCTTAGTAAACTCATTGTACTTTTGAAAATTTGTAGGAGTAACTAATTTTACCATGGACAAGAAAGGGTTGATTAAGTGGTACGTAGGTGCCCCACCTACAATTTTAAGGTAGGGAGTTTGAGTCACCAATCAAAGTGAAAGAATTCTTGGAGAGGGTGTTATTACAACATAAAATGAAAAATTAACTTGGCATCAAAAGAATCTTTATATTATGGGAGTATGCAAGCACATATACCTATCGGCTATCGCCGCATATCGGGACCAAAACACACTATTCTAACTAAAATAAAAGAACAAAAATCACTAATGTAGGCAACAAGATGAAGGTAAAGAGATCGACAACGCTCTACTGAAAACGCTAACACTAATCAATTATATAAGGTCGATCTTCTTCTCCTCACTTTAGTGAGCAATGTTTTCAAACTAATAATTGCTGCCACCCTGATATCAAGCCCAACAATTTTCACAAGTTCAATTTCTTGATCTTCCTCGCGTTGTACCTTCCGAGACACTGAAATTGTAGCCCTTCCAACCACAACCTCTCCAGTAGAAGTTCCTGGATCGTCATGGTAGATTTCAACCTCACCAGTTGTTGGATTTTTATAGTAATTTTGACGAACCACCACCAACTTCAATTTCTGACCAATTGGTGGTAAGTTACTGAAAGATATCTCAAGAACCTCATTCCATGCTGGCACTGGCGTTCCCTTTCTTCTGCTTGTTGTGAATTCTCTCCCACTCTCGTCGCTCACTATAACGCGATAAGTCCCGTAAATCCCATCCGAATAATATGGGAAAGTGCTATTGTTTAGATAAATATTTGAAGTTTTTCTGATAAATAGCTTCATCACATAATACTCTTCTTCCCGCTCATTGTTGTTGTCAAAATAGTAAAAGTTAATGCTGTATTTTCTACGTGAAGTTGTTGTATCATCGTCATCGGGTGTCCTCGGACGGTAGAATCTTCTTCCTGAAAAATTCATCATGCATGAAAATTAATGGAGAGAGGAGAAAGAGAGAGACGGAGGAGGAGCTAGAGAGACTTCTTTAGGTATTTGGTTGTATATATAATTAATTTACCTATGCTCTAAGAGAAGAAAAGTAAAGACTTTTAAATAGGAAAGGTTTTACAGTTGGACTAGTAATCAAACTATTAAGGTAAGTGTGTCTCTTTAAAATTACTACTTTGTGGTAGCTTCTTTTTTTGAAGTACTACTTTGTGGTAACTTCAAGTACTACTATGTAATAAAAATTCGACTACCTAGTCAAAACCAGGTCGCATGGTTTCTCTATTTTATTTGTAATTCACTTCTCGCTCTATTAACTTGGAGGAAGCAACTAACGCTGGAGCATATTCCTTTCCTAAACATAGGATTTATTAAGTTATATATGTAATTAATTTCTTATACCATTAATGTAATTTAATATATTATAATAGGTTACTTACATATATTCTAGGTAACAAATTAATTAATGCTCTAAAAAAGAGTTATCTCCAATTACTTTTAAGTGATTTAGTTGTACAAATATTTTTAGAACATAAAAGTTAAATTCATGAGACATTATAGTACTTTTTTTGTTTCATCATTTTGTATGCGGGTGTTCGACTTTTATAGAGGAAATTTTATACTTAGAAAATCGAATTATAAGGTAAGTTTGTCTCTTTAATATCAGTACTTTAAGTAGTATGTAACTGATCAACCTAGTGGTCAAGATTTCAAGAGCTTGGGTGCACGGTTATAAAAAGGTGAATCTAGAATTTATATTTTACGGGTTTGACTTTAGGTTCCTAGCATGAACCTATTACACTTTCGAAAATACAGATTCAAAATTATATTCTTTTTAAAATTTAGTGAATTTCACCCACAAAATTCGTGTTGACAACAAAGACCGTTCGGTGTGGGATTTAAACCGCCAATTTTACTTGTAAAAATTCACCCAATAATTATTGTACCATATGATTTTTTGAGCTTGGGTACAAGCATATTGTATACTATTAAAATCGAGTATGTCCGATTTTATGGGCTCGAGGGACTGCCTCGAGAAGAAGCTCATAATGAAGCGAGCTTGAGCTCGAAGACACGAAGACCGAAGGATCGAGATAAGGCATGACCAACATCGAGCAACGGAACAACGAGATATCAGTGATCGACCATATATCTCGGCCGGAATCTCGGGAGTAACGGAACTGCTAACGGTTATTGACATCAATCATGGATTTTATTTCCGAAATTAAAGTTGTACCTTATTTGGGATTCCTCTACTATATAAAGAGGAACCCTGTTCATTTGTAACCATCATAAAATTCACTGAGAAATAATAATACGCTGCTCTTTACTTGCTTACATTCTACTACTGTTCTTACTGTTCTTAGCATCTGAGCTCGAGCCTGTTCCTAATCAAGGTCGACATATTGTTACAACACTGGTTTGATTTATTTTTACCGCTTATAACATTTAGTTAATTCGTCATTTATCAGTTGGTGTTGAATTATATCACGTATCCTTAAAACCACAATACATGTTTAATTGTTACTCGTATTTCGAGGTAAACAGTTTGGCGCCCACCGTGGGACTAAGGATAATAGTGATTCTTCAGTGCTAATTCTGGTAAAACACACTATTTACACTTGTTCTTGTCAAGAATTTTTGTTTTCAGGTTGAATCATGTCAAACTCACAAAACACATCTACAAAACGGTGACAATGGCCTCGGACTCAATGGAGAAAATGAGAATGTTATCGCTCTAGGAATCGAGGTGCCACAGGCTGACCTCGGAGTCAACCCGGTTGATGTCAGTTCGCATGTAGCTTTGCATGCGGATTTAGGCGCAAACCTCGAAGGAAGTGTACATAGAGAGGGTCGAACTAACGGTTGAGGTACACAGGGCAGAGGAGATGAAGGAGTCAGTCTCCATGTAATATTTGAAATGCTTCAAGCGCAACAAAACGCCATTGCTCAGTTGCAAAATCAGCACAGAGCACCAAGTAGGGTCGAACAGGACGCTACTCGTTGTACTGAGCGCGTGCCTGAAAGATCGGGTGATAATACCTCGACAACCGATCCTGCTATAATGGGGATTCTCGAGGAGCTCACTAAGAGAATAGAATCGGGAGAGAAGAAAATTGAGGCCAACGATAACAAGGTGGAAACCTACAATTCTCGAGTTGACCAGATACCGAGGGCACCACCAATCTTTAAAGGAATGGATTCAAAGAAGTTTGTGCAAAAGTCGTTCCCTCCGAGCGCGGATCCAAAGCACATCCCGAAGAAGTTCCGTATGCCTGACATACCTAAATACAATGGGACCTCTAACCCCAATGAGCATGTTACTTCGTACACGTTCGCCATTAAGGGCGATGATTTGTACACGTTCGCCATTATAATGGGACCTCTAACCCCAACGAACGAGTCTGTATTACTGAAGAAGTTCAGAGAGACCTTATCGAAGGGAGCAATGATTTGGTATCACAACTTGCACCGAATTCCCTCGATTCATTCGCCATGTTGACGGATTCGTTCGTAAAAGCACACGCCAGGGCCCTAAAGGTCGCAACAAGAAAATCAGACCTCTTCAAAGTGAAACAGCAGGATAACGAGATGCTAAGGGAGTTCGTATCTAGATTCCAAATGGAACGCATGGAGTTGCCACCAATCACTGACGATTGGGCCGTTCAGGCTTTCACCCAAGGGTTGAATGAACGGAGCTCGATAGCATCACACCAGTTGAAACAAAATTTGATCGAGTACCCAGCCGTTACTTGGGTAGATGTTCACAACCAATATCAGTCAAACATCAGGGTCGAAGACAGCCAATTGGGATCCCCTTGAGGTTCAGTACATCCAAACAGGTCGACAAGTAAAAATTAGAGGGATGTTGATAGAGAATCAAGGCCAAATAGAGATAGGTACTAGCCATATATTGCATATTGAACAGTACGACATGCAATTCCGCCCTGAACGCTCGAAGAAGTGACTGAGGGAAAAACACTCGGGGACTTATGAGTAAAACTGGCTTCGACAGATATGCAGATCCCATGGAAGCACCTCAGGTATCAAAGTACAATTTCAGCATCGATGCTTTGGGATTGTTTTGGTTAACGGAAGGATCAAAGATACTAGGTGGCCCAGAACGATCCTTATCAAAGGAACACAAATCTAATGTGTAAGTATCATGGCACACATGGCCATAGGATTGAAGACTGTAGGCAACTGAGTGAGGAGGTAGCTCAACTATTCAACGAAGTCCATCTTCAAGAGTTCCTCAGTGATCGAGCTAAAAATCACTTAGGAGAAAAAGATACCAACATAAAGAACGAACAAGAAGAACCTCGGCATGTTATTCACATGATCGTTGGCAGTGTCGATGTCCCACAAGGACCTATATTCAAACGCACTAAGGGTTCTATCACCAGAGAGAAAAAGACTCGAGACTATGTGCCTGAAGGCACTTTATCATTCAATGATGAAGAAACGGAAGGAATTTCTTAGTCGCACAATGACGCCTTGGTAATTTCTATTTTGTTGAATAAAATTCAAGTTAAACGTGTCCTAGTGGATCCAGGTAGCTCAGCAAACATCATCAGATCGAGGGTCGTAGAACAACTCAGCCTACAGGACCAAATTGTAACTGCATCCCGAGTCCTAAACGACTTCTACATAGCTAGTGAAATAACAAAGGGAGAGATAATCCTACTAGTAAATGTGGCCGAAACCATCCAAGATACAAAATTCCATGTCATTGAAGGTGACATGATATATAATGCACTGCTCGGAAGGCCTTGGATCCACAACATGAGGGAAATATCATCGACCCTTCACCAAATAATGAAGTTCCCGACGATGGATGGTGGAAAACGGTTTACGGGGAACAACACGGTGCAAAGGAAATGTTTGTGGTCAATGAGGTGACACATATATCAACACCTTCGACTTCAGAAAAATCGAGCACCAAAGATAAGAAGACGTCCAAATAGCAATCATCTTCCCCATCCTCGACCGAATCGGAGAAACAGGTAGTGGACAAAGAAGAAGAAAAGGATTTTCTTACTCCTCGAACTTTCTTGTTCCCGAAGAATCGGATGCAACCAAGTCAACAGTCGAGGAGCTGAACATGTGATACTAATCGAGTATATGCCCGAACAAAAGGTATGCCTGGGAACGGGGTTGACCCCCGAACTCAGGAAAATACGCATTCAATTTCTTATTGATAACATGGATTGCTTTGCATGGTCCCATTTAGACATGATAGGGATCCACTAGAGATAACAACTCATCAACTAAGCCTGGATACCAAGTTCAGACCGATAAAACAAAAGAGAAGACCCCAGTCTGAGGTAAAGCACGCCTTCATAAAGGATGAGGTAATCAAACTTCTCAAAATAGGATCCATTCGGGAAGTAATATCCTGAATGGTTAGCTAATCTAGTCGTAGTCCCCAAAAAGGTGAGCAAAATTAGAATGTGTGTAGACTATAAAGACTTGGACAAAGCATGTCCGAAGGACTCTTTTCCACTTCCTAATCTAGTCGTAGTCCCCAAAAAAGTGATCAAACTCAGACGATATTTTTCTAAAGCTTTTCTCTTTGTTCTCGCTGTCTGCGGCGTGCATGGTATATAACACCATGTGTAGAGGCTGATAGCTTGATATAACTTTTTTGCCTGTATTCTCCATGTTTCTGCATGCAGAGCTCGGAGCGAGGAGAGTAACGGAGGAAAATACTAGTCATGTATTGGACCTTGGTGTCTCGAGATGAACTGGGTACGCTGCTCAGAAGATGCCGATCCTCATAGTTCTCCGCCTTCTACTCTACACATGGATACACCCGCAGTGCTGGCTCCTTCGATGAAACGCCATCATTTCCATTGCTCCAACTCACATTAATCTCGTTAGCTTTTGCTTCCCTTCTCTCTTGAACAACACGTCGATGTGGGTGTGTGTGTGTCCATTTTCTCTATTCTCTCTTGCACGTTTCACGTTGACGTTCCGAGGAGTAGTCAGTCCCCTAGCAATGTTGGACTGTATTTTTGAATCTCCCAAGCTTGTCTTTTTGTTCGTGGTTTTGATATGTGGTCTGCTTTCTGCTATTCAATGTCGGTAATTTTTTTTTTGTTTAGATAATAAAACTTAAGAGATACAACAAAGCTTTCGAAGTCTATTGGCAGTAATATGTTTATGTACAAAACAAATTGATTCTTTACATAGAAATAGGGTACGAGGGTTTCCTCTAGTTGTACATGAATAGGATTCTACTACCTACTAATTAAATTTCAAGTTTACAAGGAAAATTTACGTGTTTTAGGGAATACTTCGACACCAAAATTTTTTAACTCTAGAAATTACTATTTCTCATATTTTCACATAAAAGCTTTTCGGTTTCACGCCCGGACTGCGCACGCAAATCAAGGTATTTAAAATTAATCTTTTTAGGGCTATTAAGCCTAGAATGGAGTCTAAATTCTTAGAGTGACTCCTTGGGTCATCACAATCTCCACCTCTAAAACAAACGTTCGTCCTCGAACAAACATAGAAAATTACCTGAAATGGCGAACAAGTGTGGGTATCTACTCTTCATGACCGACTCAGACTCCCAAGTAGCTGCCTCAACAGGCTGTCCTCTCCACTGCACTCGAATTGAAGGATAACTCATAGACCTACTGACGAAGCTGCCATTCCAAAATAGCTACCGGCTCCTCCTCATAAGTCAAGTCTTTGTCCCATTGGACAGAGCTGAAATGTAATACGTGGGACGGGACACTATGATATTTCCGGAGCATAGACACGTGGAATACCAAATGAACTAAGGATAACCCCAGAGGCAACACAAGTCTATAAGCTACCTCCCCCACTCTATCAAGAATCTCAAACGGCTCGATATACCTAGGGCTCAACTTACCCGTCTTCCCAAATCTCATAACACCCTTCATGGGTGATACCCGAAGCAATACTCACTTTCCAATCATGAATGCCACATCACGAACCTTACGACCGACATAACTCTTTTCCTAGACTAAGCTGCATGAAGTCTCTCCTGAATAATCTTGACCTTATCTAAGGCCTCTTGAACTAAGTCTGTACCCAACACCCGAGCCTCTCCCGGCTCAAACCATCCAACTGACGATCTGCACCGTCTACCATATAACGCCTCATAAGGAGTCATCTGAATGCTCGACTGATAACTGCTATTATAAGCAAACTCCGCTAATGGCAAGGACTGATCCCATGAACCTCCAAAGTCAATAACACAAGCGCGGAGCATATCTTCCAATATCTGAATAGTACGCTCGGAATGCCCGTCAGTTTGAGTGGTGAAATGTTGTACTCAACTCTACTCGGGTACCCAACTCACGTTGAACTGCTCTACAAAAGTGCAAAGTAAACTGTGTACCCTGATCAGAAATGATAGACACGGGCACCTCATGAAGGCGAACTATTTCTCGAATATACAACTCAGCCAACCGCTTTGAAGTATAAGTACTTTCCACAGGAATGAAATGTGCTTATTTAGTCATCCTATCCACAATAACCCAAACTGCGTCAAATTTCCTCTGAGTCTGTGGGAGTCGAACAACGAAGTCCATAGTGATATGTTACCACTTCCACTCAGGAATCTCTATCTGCTAAAGTAATCCACCAGGTCTCTGATGCTCATACTTTACCTGATGACAATTTAAACAACAATCCACATACGCCACAATGTACTTCTTCATCTTTCTCCACCAATAATGTTGCCTCAAATCTTGTTACATTTTAGCTGCACCTGGGTGAATAGAATACTTAGAACTGTGAGCCTCCTCAAGGATGAACTCACGAAGGCCATCAACATTAGGCACACATAACCTACCCTGCATCCTCAAAACACCATCATCTCCAACTGTAACCTGCTTGGAATCACCGTGCCGAACTGTGTACCTAAGGACCGCCAAATGTGGGTCATCATCCTGCCGCTCCCGAATACGGTCAATTAAAGAAGACCGAGCGACTGTACAAGATAGAACAATGCTGGGCAAAATATCCAACCTCACGAACGGATTAGCCAAAGTCTGAATGTATGAAGCCAACGGTCTCTTGCCAACTGGAATATACGCAAGACTGCCCATACTCACTGCATTTCTACTCAATGCATCGGCCACCACATTGGCCTTCCCTTGGTGATACAATATGGTGACATCATAATCTTTTAGAAACTCTAACCATCTCCGCTGTCTCAAATTTAGATCTTTCTTCTTGAATAAGTACTGGAGGCTGTGATGGTCAGTAAAAATATCACACGGCACGCCATAAAGATAATGCCTCCAAATTTATAAAGCATGAACAATGGCTGCCAACTCTAAGTCATGAACGGGGTAATTCTTCTCATGGACTTTCAACTGTCGAGATGCATACGCAATCACCCTAGCCATCTTGCATTAATATTGTGCCAAGTCCAATACGAGATGTTGTCACGACCCAAATTTCCCTTTGAACGGTCTCGTGACGACACCTAGTCCCTATGACTAGGTAAGCCTAAAACATGCGGAAAATAAAGCAATATAACAGAAGAAATAGAAAAAGAAAAAAGAAGAAAATATATAACTCAGCCGCTCGACATTTACAACCTTCACTTCCCAAAACCCGGAACGTCACAATAATCACAAGCTCTGTACTAATATAGCTCTATAAAATGTAATAATGGAAAATGTATATAAGTCTTCTATGCCTATACTAGAGTAGAAGGGGACTCGTGGGATTCTGCCGACGCGGCAGAATTACCTCGCGGTCTCCTGGCAGCTGCTGAAGTACTCTTAGCCAAAATGTTATGTACTGGTACCTGGATCTGCACATGGAAAACTTGCGCAAAAAAAGGCATGAGTACTCCACAATTCGTACCCAGTAAGTGCCAAGCCTAACCCCAGTCAGGTAGTGACGAGGTCAGGTTAAGGCTCTACTGGATGTTTATTGTAAAAACAGTTGAAATCTAAACATATATAGATAATAAGCTAAGGCAAAACAGTAAAAACGGTAAGATGAAAGAAATAGTAAAAGGGAGCCCTCGACTCAGAACAACATATATCTCAATAGAAAATATGCAATGCAGTACAGGGGGGAAAGCTCTCGAAATCTCGTCCGTAGTCCCAATTTAAATATGCTATGCAGTACAGGGGGAAAGCTCCTGGATTCTAGTCTGTAGTACCAATTTAAATATGCTATGCAGTACAGGGGGAGAGCTCCCGAAATCTAGTCAGTAGTCCCAATTTAAATATGCTATGCAGTACAGGAGGAAAGCTCTTGGAATCTAGTCCGTAGTCCCAATTTAAATATGCGATGCAATCAATACCGGATACAGTGTATTTTAATAGTTCAGAAGGAAATCACAAGCAAATACAGATAAAACTACCTAAACATGGTACAAATAGTAGCAAATAGTAGTAACTCAAGTAAGACAGGTAGACATGCTTATTCCTAAGCTACACTACACAGTTAATACAGGAAACAGTGAAATAGGGATAAATGATTTATGTCATGAAAAGGAAAAGTGGAGTTTTAGCAACAATAGCCCGTGTAAAAACTCGTCACCTCACATACACGACACTCATATAAGAAAACAATAACAAAACAACCTAAGGGGAAAGTCCCCAACGCAGAGTTAGGCAAGCCACTTACCTAGACTGCGCTACTTAACCCAAAATCACGCTTTTGCCACGGGTATCCGACTCCGGGTGGCCCAAATCTAATAAATTCGATTAAATAATGCAAATAACACTTTAAGGAATCAAAATAGCTAATTAAATCGAAGCTAATACGCGAAATTTGGAAATTCGCCCAAAACGTCCCTCGAGCCCACGTCTCGGAATCGGGTAAAAATTATATTTTCTGGACACTCATTCACTCACGAGTCTAACCATATAAGAATCTCTCAAATCATATGTCAACAACCCAATCCAAACTCAATAATTCGGCATGTGAAGTTCAACCAATTTCCCCAAATTTTACACCAAAATTCGAATTTAAGGACTAGATTTATGTTAGGAATCATGGAAATTGATCTAAGTTGGGTAGAAATAACTTACCCAAGTTGCCCAAGTGCAAAAGTCTTCAAAAATCGCCTTCCCCGAGCTTCCAAATTCGAAAATGTGAAAAATGGCCTAAACCTTCGAAATGGGTTTTAATATTTTGCCTAGGCCTAAAATGTGAAGTGCGATCGCGATCAGGGAGATGCGATCGCATAAGGTAATCCACATCCCTCTTAAAATGGGACCCTGTGCGATCTCCTAAATCCTACTGCGTTTGCGATGCCTACTGGACCTAACCCTATGCGTTCGCACTCAAGGCCCACGCGAACGCACACAGCTAATCTCCCATGCCCGGCCCAATAAGCCTATGCAGTCTCAGGCGTCACAATGCGATCGCATTGAAAAAAATTCCGTTGGGCCCAAATCTTCTCTATGCGATCGCATTGAACAATAACTGATGCTCCGAAAACTAGGAAAACAAACAGCATAATTCTTAAGGCTAAAGTGCCCGTTTGAGCACCCGAAACATACCCGAGGCCCCCGGGACCTCAACCAAACTTACCAACTAGTACTAATACTTTGTTCAAACTTAGTCGATCCCATAAAACACATCTCATAACATCAAAATCCTCAATTATGCATAGATTCAAGCCTAAGAACCTATGAAATTTCTAAAATTCTCATTCGATGCCGAATCACGTCAAAACTCATCCGAATGACCTCAAACATTACACACAGGTCATAAATGACTCTACGGACCTGCTGTCACTTTCGGAATTCCATTCCGAGCCCGACATCAAAATTTCACCTATTGGCAGAAATCGCCGAAATTTAACTTTCGCCCTTTCAAGCCTTAATCTACAATGGACCTCTAAAACACATTCTGAACACGCTCCTTACCCCGAAATCACCCAACGGAGCTAACGGAGTCGACAAAATTCCATTCCGGATCCGTCTTCACACAGTTTTAAGTACAACCCAATTTCTAAAGCTAAATTTCACATTTATGACTATGTGTCCAAAAACACTCCGGATTTCATCACTCAACGCTCTGACAAGTTCTAATAGAATAAATAGACATAGGAGAAGCATGTATCAGGGGATCAGGGCGCTAACTCTCAAAATGACCGATCGGGTCGTTACGTTCTCCCCCTCTTAAGAAAATCGTTCATTTTCGAACGAGTATAGAAACATACCTGAAGTTGTGAAAAGATGAGGGTACTGACTCCACATATCCTGTTCAGTCTCCCAAGTCACCTCCTCTACCGGATGACCCCTCCACTGAACCTTGACTGAGGCATGTTCTTCGACCTGAGCTTCCTGACCTGCCTGTCCAATATGGCTACAGGCTCCTCAACATATGATAGATCATTGTCCAACTGACTGAGATGAAATCCAAAACATGAGTCGGGTTCACGTGATATTTCCGGAGGATAGAGACGTGGAATACCGAATGAACTCCTGCTAGGTTGGGAGGCAAGGCGAACTCATAAGCAACCTCCCCAACTCGCTGCAATACATCAAAAGAGCCAATGAACCTCGGACTCATCTTACCCTTCTTCCCGAACCTCATGACGCCATTCATAGGCGATACACGAAGAAAAACCCGATCACCAGCTATAAATGCCAAGTCACGAACCTTCTGGTCCGCATAACTCTTTTGCCTGGACTGAGCTGTGCGAAGTCTCTCCTGAATCACCTTCACCTTGTCCAGTGCATCTTGAACCAAATCTGTACCCAACAATCGGGCCTCGCCAGGCTCAAATCATCCCACTGGAGACCTGCACCACCTACCATACAAATCCTCATACGGAGCCATCTTAATGTTGGACTAGTAGTTGTTATTATAAGCGAAATCTGCAAGTGGCAAGTACCGATCTCATGACCCTCCAAAATCCATCACACAGGCACGGAGTATATCCTCGAGAATCTGAATTGTGCACTCGGAGTGCCCGTCCGTCTGAGGGTGAAAGGCTATGCACAACTCCACCTGCAAGAACCAGGCTAAATGGGAAGCCCGCAGGGGGTTAGCTTTAATGGTAGCATTCCTGGGCACTTTAATCTGCCCCCGAGATGAAGGACTGATAGACATCAGACTGGTAGGGATGGCGGATTTCATGACAAAAAATAACAATGGCACTCTTATACCAATGATCTTAGCCGAAATTTACCGTGCCCTAACAATTTTCCAGTCAAGGGGAAAGTTCTTTGAAGGGTGCAACTTGCTCCTACAAATTTGGATGATCGAGCACCTCTGTCACCGCCCAGGTTACATGAACTATGGTTTAACCGGTCTGAATTGTATTGAAGAACACAGTACTCGGGTAGAAGGCCACAAATTTCCTGAGGGCACATAAGCTTGGCACTCACATCTGAGTTTATTGACCGCCGACCGAATCGAGTGGACTTTCGGATGGCTCCCTGTCGGCGAGGTTATCAATATGTCCGCTGAAGTGTGCTATCTTTTGTTAATGGGTCTACGAAGTATCCAGCCATATGCCCCACATCGGGTCTTATGGCAATTGGGTAGACAACAAGGCATTCCACATGATGAGGACTTAAGCCAACAAGCCATTGAGTTGTGTCCGAGAGCTACATTCCCGGAAAACAGGGTCCGTCAGATTTGGAACCAGTGCAGATTCTTAGAGCCTCAGACTCGGGTGAGAAACTTATCTCAAGGGGAAGTAAAGCCAGACTATATTTCTTGGTATGGTAGAAGAGTACGAGAGCACCAAGAACCAGAGCGACCTGCGAAAAGACCTCACGTACAACATTTTACTGAGCAAGCACAAGAACGTTGGGGTTGGCTAGAAAAGGAAAACAACTACCGGGCCACAATAAGTAAACTAGAGGCCCAGATCCGAGAACTCAAATTTGAAAACACCTTAGAAACTGCTGCGGCCGAAGGGGAAAGAAACGGGCTGAACAAAGAAAATGAAGCCCTCAGGGCTCAAATTCATAAAATGAAGATAGCCATTGAAAACCCCGAAAGAAGTAGAGCCGACGAAAGACTTGTCACCAGTCTCAGGTTAAAGTTGTGTAGCTATGGTGACGATTTGGACAAAGCCGAGGAAGATTTGACCCGAGCTCGAGCAAAGTTGGCAAAGAATGCCGAAGAAAGGGCAGAATTCGTGCAAAAATTGAAGAGAAAGCACGACCAAGAAGTTCTAGGTTTGAAAGAAAGAATGGCCACCTTTGAAAACGAGATGGCCAAACAAGCACAAAGGTTTAAGGAAGAGAGAGAACAGTGTTATGACATGATAGCCCAGTTGGAAGAAGAATTGCGACAGTGGAAAAAGCAGACTCACAAAGACGCCCAGGCTTTAGAGGCAAGATCTCAGCAGATCGGGCGCCTACTTCAGGAGAAAGGTATTATCAGACTAAGGGTCCGGGAGATAGCTGATTACATTGTCACCAAATGCCAGGAATACGAAGACATGACTCGGACCACCTTCTTCTCGGCGGTTATGATCTTCGTCCACAAGATAATGGATGACCTCTACCGCGTCCAACAAGATATAGCACGCAGGCCCGTAGTAGGGCTGAATGATGCCCCACGGGTGCCTGAAACAATGGAAGAACTAATGTATTTTTGATATTTCTCGAGTCTGTATTTTATTTTTCTGCTGTAGTCCTGTCCAAGTCCACTGTAGTTTTTACATTTCCAAGATAGTGAGTCTTAAGTCTTTTATAGTTTTTAAAAGTTTCAAAATGTACTGAAGTTTCCCATGAAATTGAAAGTATTTTATCCAATGGATGAATGTTTTGGAAAATGTTTATTTCTTTCCTTCAGGTTTATCCTTTGAACTACGTGATGATCTGATTCACGCGACGCCGTGATACGTAGGCAATCCACATAGGATTCGATCATAATCTTAAGAAGCAAAATAATACAATGAAAGAAAGAAAAGAGTGGTAGAGAAAGGCAAAAAGGATGAAAATAGGATAAAAATGAGGGAAAGTTCACATCCGAGAAAATAAAGCCGGCATGAGACACATAACCATTGCAAAACATATAGAAAACGTTTAATTGCCTAGGTGCATTTCATACCCCAAACGTGCGATTTCCCTATGTGATAAAATGTTTCGACCTAACATTTCGTTGGCTCACTCTTAAAGGTGTTTTTTCTAGGGTGGTTGGTTTTGCGGTAACCTGGCTCCCCATCCCTACTTCACTAGATCAAAGGTTAGCATAGAAATGACATCTGAAAACCACTTATCAATCATCAACTCTTCTGTGGAGGACCCGAATCCAGTCATCCCAACGTCTGAGTCAGCCACAGCTGAAGAGAATAGGATCCTGCGTTGCCGCATGCTAGAAATGTGGGACGCATAGTCCAATGGCAGGGAACCACCCAGTTCCATCCCGGGTTTCCCCGAGATAATTCCCAGGACAGCCGGAACTTCTAACATCCCTATAAGTTACCCGGCCACACCGTTCGGATACCCAACTATGTCGGCTCACTTCGCCGGAAGACCTTCTGAGGTCCTCCTCCAGGTCTTGTTCTCCGGTGCATCATCCAACATCTTTACTGCACCACCAAGCTCTGCCACGGCTCCACCAACTATCACCGTGCCCAGCTTAGAACCGCCGGCATTTGCATTCCGAACGCCATCATTTCTGGGCGCCACCCATGTCACTTCTGGTTCATACCCCCAACAACCTCAGTATGAAGTTACTTTTGGACGAGATAAGAAAAGCCCCGAGCACAAGGAAATGGATCAAAAAATGAAGAGTATCGAGCAGAGCCTCAAGAACATACAGGGGCTGAGCGGGCAGAAAAGCGGCTCCTACGCCGATTTGTGCATGTTCCCACACATCCACTTGCCTCTCGGGTTCAAAACCCCCAAGTTCGAAAAATATGATGGACATGGGTACCCCCTAGCTCATCTGAAAAGGTATTGCAACCAACTCCGAGGAGCAGGTGGGAAAGAGGAACTTCTCATGGCATATTTTGGAGAGAGCTTGACAGGGATTGCATCAGAATGGTACGTGGACCAGGATATATCCTGCTGACACGTGTGGGATGACCTAGCCCGGGACTTTGTTCGACAATTCCAATACAACGTGGATATCGCTCCCGATAGAAACTCTCTATCCAACCTAAAAAAGAAGTCCTCATAAAGTTTCAGAGAGTACGCTATTAAGTGGAGCGAGCAGGCGTCTAGGTCAAACCTCCGATGGATGAGGTCGAAATGGTCAGTGTTTTTCTGCAAGCACAAGAAGCGGATTACTTTCAAAATATGATGTCCGCCATCGGAAAAATCTTTGCAGAAGCAATCAAAATTGGGGAAATGGTTGAGAATGGTTTAAAGACCGGTCGTATTCTAAGCCAATCAACCGTAAGAGCAACTTCCCAGGCCATCCAAAACGGATTCAGGAGTGCAGCCAACAGAAAGAAGAAAGAAGAAGGGGCCATGATGGCTTCCGATGTCAGGGGTCCTCGGCAACACTCAGATCCATTCCCCAAAACCTCCCAACACTATTACCCTCACCAAAAAGTAGCTTACACTACATCTCCTTTTCCCTATGAAGTAATGAACGCTCAGCCGCATTTCAGGCCGCAACAACAATACAACCAGAACAGAGCTCTGCCCCCAAGAAATAACCATCCGCCCCCAGCTCCATACAATCCACGCCCTCCTCAAAACAACTACCCATACAATGCTTACCCCCGTGAGCCCCCGAGGAGACTCAATTTCACTCCTATAGGTGAGCCATATTCAAGTCCTTTCCCAAAATTGGTCCAGATGGGGCTTCTGCAGCCCGTACCTCCGACCAGACAAAACCCAACATCAGTGTCATACAAACTCGAAACCAATTGTGCCTACCATTCCGGAGCAGTTGGACACGACACGGAGGATTGCTGGACAGTCAAGCGGGTGGTACAAAATCTTATAGAGCAAAAGAAGGTAGTGTTAAGGGATGAAGAAGCTCCCAATGTGACTAACAATCCATTGCCCGCTCATAACAATGGGCCTGTTATCGGCATAATCTGCGAGGACCAAGATTTTGACCCATCTTTGAAGGCTATCATTTCCATTGCAGACACAGAGAAAAATCCTAAGGAGACACCCAAGCCAGCCAAGGAAATAAAAAAGAGTAATCCCGTTCCTCAAGCTACGGGGAAAGCTGAAGCCAAGACAAAGGTAGGATCTTCTAAAGACGTCGTTCTTTACGTCCCCAGGGCACCCAAGAAGGAACAAGGTATGGTGAACCACCCCAGAAGGCTACAATTCTACAGAGCCATGGAAAACGGCCCGACAATGTACGTACCAAAGGGGACATACGTGGCGCGGGGGCAAATAATTTCACCCAGGCTGAATGAGCCCGTGGTTATTAGCCGCGTGCCGTAAACTCCCATAAAAAATACTGCTGCCGTCCCTTGGAACTACAACAAGACGGTAGTAACATACAAAGGGAAAGAGATCACAGGGGAAGCAATCGAAGCAAACTCCTCTGAAGGATACCTCAATCTGAAGGAGCTAGCCAAAAACAAGCACAAACGCTTCCCTCTTAAAAGACGTATCACTGCCGAGGAAGCTAAAGAGTTCTTTAAGAAGATGAACATGACTGAATACGCCACAATTGAGGAACTCAGGAAAACTCCTGATCAAGTGTCACTCTTATCTTTGTTGATGGGCTTAAACGAGCATAAGAAAATACTCTTGAAAACGTTGAATGAAGCGTATGTACCGGCAGAGACCTCGGTTGAACAATTGGAAAGAATGGCCGAACGTTTCTTTGCAGTAAACAAAATTTATTTTAGCCGGGATGATCTACCTCCCGAGGGAGCCGCTCACAACAAAACCTTACAGTTAACAGTTAAAAATGAGGGATATTATGTGAAGAGAGTTATGCTTGATGGAGGTTCCGGGGTAGATATTTTCCCTTTATCCACACTACAAGGAATGGGAATCAGCACTGAGAGAATCAGGCCGAGTAATGTCTGTGCCCGTGCCTTCGATGGAATCAAAAGGGACACCATTGGAGAAATAGACATAGCTATGACGATCGGCCCTGCGGACTTCACTGTAACCTTCCAAATCCTAGATATGGATACCTCATACAATTTCTTGCTAGGAAGACCGTGGATTCATGCCGCTGGAGCCGTACCCTCTACTCTCCATCAAATGGTAAAATTTGAATATGAAAACCAGGAGATAGTGGTCCACGGGGAGGACGAGCAGTCAATCTATAGAGACCCCTCGATCCCTTGTCTTGAAGCCAGAGAGGGGAGTGAGAACATTGTCTATCAAGCGTTTGAAATTATGTCAGCCGACCAACATGAAGAAGGTGCTCCTTGCCCACAACCCTGCCTATCGAATGCGTCAATCATGGTCGCTACCGACATGATTAGACATGGATACAGACCCGGAAAGGGGCTTGGGTTGTCTTTGCGAGGTATCACTGAACTGATTTCTCTACCTGCCGCCAAATAATTCTTCGGCATAGGTTTTCAAGCCTCAGATGAAGATGGGAAGTGGGCCGACACCCGTAAAAGCAATGGATGGGACCTACCTCAGCCGATCCCACATATTACTGAGACTTTCATCAAACCGCAATATATCGAAGAAGAAGAAGAGGCCTTTACGGCCGAAGAAATCGAGGGAATCTGCGAGGCCATGAAACAAATGTTGTATGAAACTAACATGGTCCAGTTGGGAGAAGGCTCAAGCACCGGTGAGGTGCAATACATGGGCCGAAACGCCAAGTTGCAGAATTGGAAGGCTACTCCATTCCCCGTCAGGCGGGAGACTCGGTAGTTCAGTTTTGCCATCTTTCCTGCACTATGAGTTATTTCAGGGTGTAAATCAAGTGTTTTTAATTTACTGCCTTTTTGAATTCCGATGTAAACCCTCCTATTTTCAAATTCAATGAAATGAAAAATCAAATTTCATAGTCTATTATTTCTTATGATTTTGCCTATTTTTCTTATTTTCAGTCCTAATAATGCAGTTTTAAATAACATGACATGCTTGCGGACTTCATGCTCTGATCTTAATACGCTGTCTAACCTCGAAATAATGAGTCAAGAACCGGAATATGACGAAGAAGAGGCTTTTAGGGAAATAAATTGAGAATTAGAACAATTTGAGAATAAGCTTAAGCCGAACTTAAACGAAACAGAACCCGTCAACTTGGGTAATGCAGAAGAGGTTCGGGAAACCATGATAAGCGTCCACACTGATGAAGGAACTAGGGACGCTCTAATTCAACTTCTATTTGAATTCAAAGACGTGTTTGCTTGGTCCTACGACGACATGCCCAGACTGAGTGTAGATTTGGTGGTACACAAATTGCCAACCTACCCCGGTTATCCACCTGTCCAACAAAAGCAGAGGAAATTTAAAACAGACATGAGTGACAAAATCAAAGAAGAGGTCACTAAACAATTAAAAGCGGGAGTGATCCGGGTGGTCCAATACACCACCTGGCTGTCCAATGTGGTTCCAGTACCTAAAAAGGACGGAAAAGTCAGAGTATGTGTCGATTACCGAGATTTTAATAAAGCAAACTCTAAAGATAACTTTCCACTACTGAACATACATATCGTGGTTGATAATTGTGCCAAGCATGAGGTGCAGTCTTTCGTGGATTGTTATGCTGGATACCACCAGGTATTGATGGATGAAGAAGATGCAGAAAAGACGGTTTTCACTACACCCTGGGGCACCTATTGTTACCGAGTCTTGTCGTTCGGCCTAAAGAACGCCTGGGCAACATACATGAGGGCCATGACTGCCATTTTTCACGACATGATACATCAGGAGATTAGGGTATACGTGGATGATGTGATCATTTTATCTAGGACGCAAGATGACCATGTCCAGCATTTGAGGAAATTCTTCGAACACCTGCGTAAGTATGATCTGAAACTAAACCCGGCCAAGTGTGCATTCGGAGTTCCGTCTGGGAAATTACTGGGGTTTATAGTCAGCCGATGGGGCATCAAGCTAGACCCGACAAAGATAAAATCTATTCGGGATCTCCCACCACCAAGAACCAAGAAGGAGGTCATGAGCCTGTTGGGTAGGTTGAATTACATTAGCAGGTTCATCGCTCAGTTGACGTCCACTTGTGAGCCTATATTCAAACTGTTGAAAAAAGATGCATCCATCAAATGGACGGACGAATGCCAGAACGCTTTCGACAAGATCAAAGAATATTTTTCAAACCCGCCAGTGCTAGTCCCACCAGAACCAGGAAGGCCTTTGTTCTTATATCTGACAGTGTTGGAAAATTCCTTCGGGTGTGTTCTAGGGAAACAGGACGCAATCGGGAAGAAAGAACAGGCCATATATTACTTGAGCAAGAAGTTCACGAGCTACGAAGCCAAGTATACGTTGTTGGAAAGAACGTGTTGCGCTCTAACTTGGGTCGCTCAGAAACTCCGGCATTATTTATTGGCTTATACCACGTACCTCATCACTAGGTTGGACCCTTTGAAGTACATATTCCAAAACCCAATGCTCATCGGGAGATTAGCTAAGTGGCAGATTCTGCTCACCGAATTCGACATAGTCTATGTCACTCGCACGACAATGAAGGCCCAGGCTTTGGCAGACACTTGGCAGAAAATCCTGTCGATGACTACTACCAACCCCTAAGTACATACTTCCCAGACGAGGAGGTAAACTCGGTCGATATAACTTCTGAGGACGTCAACACTTGGAAAATGTTCTTTGAAGGAGCCGTAAATGCAAAAGGTGTTGGGATCGGGGCAATCTTGATTTCACCCACGAGACAGCACTATCCCGCCAAATCCCCGCCTTCGGTTCTTTTGTACAAACAATACTGCCGAATACAAAGCTTGTTTAATGGGTATGAACATGGCCATCGACATAGATGTAGAAGATTTATTGATCATGGGAGATTCGAATTTGATCATCAAGCAGGCTCAAAGAGAATGGGAAACTCGGGATGTTAAGCTCCTTCCATACAGACAACATGTGGAAGATCTTAGCAAACGATTCAAAGCTGTCAAGTTCAGATATATTCCTCGATGCCACAATGAGTTAGCCGATGCCCTGGCTACCCTAGCGACAATGCTGCCATATCCGGGTAATGTTCACATCTACCCGTTGGAAATTCAAATCAAGGAAAGGCATGGTTATTGCAACACGGTCGAACTAGAGCCCGGTGTCCAACCATGGTATCACGATATGAAAAGATTCTTGAAAACAAAAGAATATCCATAGCAGGCCAATGGGGACCAAAAGAGAACCATCCGAAGACTCGCCAACAGTTTCTTCCTAAGTGGGGAAGTACTGTATAAGAGGACTCCCGATCTGAATCTATTAAGATGCATAGACGCCAAAGAAGCCGAAAAGATTATGAATGAGGTGCACTCAAGAGTATGCGATCCCCACAAGAACGGATACATCCTCGCGAAGAAAATCTTGCGGGCTGGGTATTATTGGATGACCATGGAGAAAGATTGTTTTAGCTTTGTCCGGAAATGCCTCAAGTGTCAAATACACGGCGATTTGATTCACGCACCACCATCAGAATTGCATCCTATGTCAAAACCTTGGCCGTTTGTTGCCTGGGAAATGGATGTCATCGGGCCGATCGAGCCAAGGGCTTCAAACGGGCACCGATTTATTTTGGTCGCTATTGACTATTTCACGAAATGGGTTGAGGCAGTCACATTCAAAGCAGTCACCAAGAAAGCAGTGGTGGATTTTGTGCACTCTAATATCATTTGTCGTTTTGGTATCCCAAAGACTATCATTACCGACAATGCCACGAATCTAAACAGTAACTTGATTAGGGAGGTATGTGAACAGTTCCAAATCACACACCGCAATTCCACCCCTTACCGGCCCAAAGCCAATGGCGCCGTTGAAGCAGCAAACAAAAATATTAAGAAAATCCTCAGGAAAATAATTCAAACTTCCAGGCAATGGCACAAGAAATTTAATACCCGCAGAAGTCAAAATCCCCTCCCTTCGTATTATTGTCGAAGCAAAAATTGAGGATGACGAATGGGTCAAGACCCGATTGGAGCAATTGACGTTGATTGATGAGAAGAGGATGGCCGCAGTTTACCACGTGTAGTTGTACCCACGAAGAATGGCCCACCTACAACAAGAAAGTGCGGCCTAGGAACTTTGAAGTAGGGCAACTTGTGTTAAGACGTATCCTCCCACACTACGAAGAGGCGAAAGGAAAATTCACCCCGAATTGGATAGGTCCGTACATCATAAGGAAATTGATTCCAAAAGGAGCGTTGTATTTGGGAGACATCGAAGGAAATGACCCCGAAACGGTTGTCAACGGAGATGCAGTCAAAAGGTAGTATGTTTGACCTCTTCATGATGACAACACGGTTGATCGAAATGATGAAGGCTTTTCATTCATGCTACCCCAAACACTACCATTTTGTAAACCCTTTGAGCCGGTTACTCTTCTTTGACTAACCTCCTTGGAACTTTAAAAAAAAAAAGAGAATAGAAAGAAAAAAAGAACAAGAGAAAATCAACAAAAAAAAAGAAGAAAAGAAAAATCAAAAGAAATCAAAAGCAAAAAAAAATCGAAAGAAAAACAAAATGTTTTGCATGAACTACGTCTGACTTGATTCTGAAAGGATACGTAGGCAGCCTCTCCCTGGGGTTCAGTCACACTAAAATAAAATTCCACATTCCCCCAAGAGTTTAAACTGGGGAAAGTGTTGAGATGCGGCAATGATTCGCCTGAAATTTCCAAGGTTGTAATTCAATACAAATTCTTTTGACCCCAAATCCTAGTCAAGTCCTTCCAATCGATCGGCAAAGAAAAGTCGGAATGGGAAGATACATCTATTTTAACCTCAAACAAACAATGAGAGAAATTAAAATGAGAGAGTCTTATCGGTGAAAACCCACACGGGCACCATAAGGCGACGGTAAGTAAAGAAATAAAAAATGAGAGAGTCTTGTTAGTGAAAACTCGCAAAGAGCACTACATGGCGATGGCCAGAAGAGAAATGAGAGAGGTTAGCTAGTGAAAACCAAAAAAGGGCACTACTAATCGAAATGAGGATGATTGGTCGTTATTATTGACATGGTCTGGAACAAGGTTTCTCAACCTCGAGTTAAAAGTCGTGACGAATTTCTGAGAGTCAGATGGTTTATATAGATCAGGCATCCAGTCCAAGACGCATGTCATGTTCATTGAAAGCCGCGTACACTCCAGATAAGTCCTTCTTTCCTTTCCCCGAAAGGGACACCTCTTGTTTAAATTCATTGTCCATTCTGTCATTTATTTTCCTTTTGAATCCCTTTCGGTCTAACTCTGTTCCTAAACTAAGGCAAAGAAAGGATGGCAAGGGTGATTTACAGGGCTCTCATTTGACATGGGCCAATATACAAAAAGCACCTAGCCTTGTCAGGGGCATCGAGTCGATCTCGACTGTCCATATCGGCCGATACTTCAAACTCAAAAACCCCTGAAAGGAGAAAATCAAATTGAAGTGCCTATAAAGGCGAATGAAGTGAAAGGTTGAGTCCCACGTGGCTAACCCTCTCGGCAAGGTTTGAAAACCCGAAATATTCCAAATGCCCTAAAGTTAAAGTTGGAAGAAAAGTCAGAAATGAGTCCAATAAAGGCGAAATAAAGTTGGAAAGGTTAAGTCCCACGCGACTAACCGTTGCAGTAGAATTTGAGAGGGCCAAAATTTCCCCGATGATCTGGAAATCCAAAAGAAAAAGAAGGTGAAAGGCCTACAAAGGCAAAGTAAAGCCAAATGTTGGGTCCTACGTGACCGATCATCATGGTAAAACCAGGAAATCCAACGTCCCCGGGATTAGAGGTGAAACCCAATCCCCAACCAGCAAGCAAGCAAGCACGCGGTTGAGACCTTCGTCAACAGAGCCGAGATCAGACAGTTGAAATAATCAAGGCCGCAAAACCAACCACCGTTTCAAACTAACAAATTGTTTTTGGTTGAAAGAAGAAACATGTGCAACTCAAACGAAACCGTGCCAAAATCACGTGCAACCAAGAGAAAAGGCGCAAGAGCTAGAAGCATCTCTGCAACAGCAACTCCAAAAGGGAAGTTTTCTCCAAAATCCTTTCCCGCATCCATTAAAAATAAAAAGGGTTGAAAACAACTCAAATCTGAAGTGGTACAGGGTCTCCAGACCTTAACTACACCTTTTCCGACATGGGAGTACACGCTCCCTAGCCGATGCCAATTAAGGGTATACATTCCCTAATTGATGTTTTCTTATCCAATTAAGGGTATACATTCCCTAATTGATGTTTTCCTTTTCCAATTAAGGGTATACATTACCTAATTTATGTTTTTCTTTTCCAATTAAGGGTATACATTCCCTTATTGATGCTTTCTTTTCCAATTAAGGGTATACATTCCCTAATTGCTGCTTTCTTTCCCAATTAAGGGTATACATTCCCTAATTGATGTTTTCCTCTTCCAATTAAGGGTATACATTCCCTAATTGCTGCTTTCTTTCCCAATTAAGGGTATACATTCCCTAATTGATGTTTTCCTCTTCCAATTAAGGGTATACATTTGCTAATTGATTTTCTTTTCCCGACATGGGTGCACACGCTCCCTAATCGATGCCAATTAAGGGTATACATTCCCTAATTGATGACTTCCTTTCCAATTAAGGGTATACATTCCCTAATTATTGTTTTCTTTCCCAATTAAGGGTATACATTCCCTAATTGATGACTTCCTTTCCAATTAAGGGTATACATTCCCTAATTATTGTTTTCTTTCCCAATTAAGGGTATACATTCCCTAATTGATGTTTTTCTTTTTCAATTAAGGGTATACATTCCCTAATTGATGTTTTCTTATCCAATTAAGGGTATACATTCTCTAATTGATGTTTTCTTATCCAATTAAGGGTATACATTCCCTAATCGATGTTTTATTATCCAATTAAGGGTATACATTCCCTAATTGATGTTTTCATATCCAATTAAGGGTATACATTCCCTAATTGATGACTTCTTTTCCAATTAAGGGTATAATTTCCCTAATTGTTGTTTTCTTTTCCAATTAAGGGTATATATTCCCTAATTGATTTTGCTTTTCCCGACATGGGTGCACCGGTTCCCTAGTCGATGCCAATTAAGGGTATACATTGCCTAATTGATGATTTCCTTTCCAATTAAGGGTATACATTCCCTAATTGTTGCTTTCTTTTCCGATTAAGGGTATACATTCCCTGATTGGCGATTTCTTTCAATTATGGGTATACATTCCCTAATTGACTTCTTCCCCAGCATGGGGTTACTCAACCCTTAGTTAATTTCATTTTGCCTCCCCCAGTGAATCTTTCTTTGAGGTATGGGGTGTCCACTCTCTAGTCTGCGATAAACCCGGAGGCACTACTCCTGGCCTTTCACCGCTTTCAATAATAAAGTAGTATAGATTTGTTTACAATAACTCACGAAATTTTCCCAGTGAAAACTGGGGCAGAAAATTTCGTTCGTTTGTTTTCTTGGATTTTTGTGTAGATTATAATGGACTCGAGACGACCAAAAGAAGAAGTTTTGATCCAAAATAATAAAACAAAAGAGTAAAGAGAAGGTTGAATCCAAGGTACGGAAACGAAAAAGATATGGACCGCTCAAGACAAAACTGAAGTCACAAGCGGCGCATATCCCTTTTTGACCTGAAATGCTGAAGAAGTTTGAGCCAGCGCCTACAACTAACAAGCATCAAGGCCCAAATCAAGTCCGTATAAAAGCATCCAAGATTCAAGATCAGGCTTCAGCAAACTAATAGATAGGACTCTTGTAAATCATAGTTGATAGGTTTAGATTAGTCTTCTCCATTTTTGTACTTGGGTGTAATAAGGAGATCAGCAGCAGTAACAACAACAACCACAATGAAACCACAGTTACTCGGTAGTCCCAGCTACCAAAATTTTTAGAACTACACTAACCTGATTCCTTTATAGCCAAGCATATGTAGGCAATCTTTGAAGAAGGGTTCGGTCAAACTTTTCAAAAATGCTACACAATGGAGTATGTGAAAGGGGGAGGTCGTTCACGACTACTCACTTTGTCTTTGCCTGAAAACTCTTCGTGTTTGCGAGCAAAGAGGGGCAGCTGTGAACACGTGATTTTTCACCCACTAAATATTCCTACAAAATCCAATAAAAAAATTAGTTTTATAGATTTTGTTGAATTTCAGTGTTTATTTGCATCGCATGATCATAATTAATCTTTTAAAAATTTATAAAATAACAAAAAAATATTTTAAATTGCATAAGTAAGTTTATTTCAATTTAATACTTAGTTATCTAATTTAACCATTTTTTATTAGGAAAATTACAAAAAAAAAATTCTTTTTAAATAATTAGGAGTGTTAACAATAGTTTCACTTTTAATTAATGCATTAATTAAGTTATAATTAGATAAAATTAGGCTAAAACTAATTGTAATTATTTAGAATTATTTAAATTAATTAGATGGATTGAGAGTTGGAAGGCTGAAAATCAGTTGGACCAACTACCCAAACCCCAATTTTGACCCAATCCACCCCAGGCCCAAATCTTTCCCCTCTAACCAGCCCAATCAACCCCTCACCCGACCAATCCCAAGACCCATCCAAATGACCCCGTTTAAACCCTTTGAATCTCTAGCCGTTGGATCTCATTGATCCAACGGTCCTGAACCCCACATCATCTAGCTATATATCTGTTCCTAAACTCCTCCCCCCAGTCAACTAAAGTCTAATACCCCTGTAACGACCTGGCCGATCGTTTTGGAGAGTTAGCGCCCCGATCCCCGGATAACTGTTCCTCCCATGTCTTATTAGGTTAATGGAATGAGTCGGAGCGTTGAGTGATGAAAATTGGAGTGTTTTTGGACATATAGTCCTTTAAGGTGAGCTTTAACCTTAGAAATTGGGCTGGAGCGGGAGCTGTGTGAAGACAGATCTGGAATGGAAATCTGTCGACTCCATTAGCTCCGTTGAGTGACTTCGGGGTTGGAAACGTGTTCGGAATGTGTTATTCAGGCCAGACGTAGATTTAGGCTTGAATTGGCAAAAGTTAGAATTTCGGCGATTTCGGCCGATAGGTGAGATTTTGATATCGGACTCGGAATGGAATTCCGAAAGCGACAGCAGGTCCGGAATGTCATTTATGACATGTGTACAAAATTTGAGGTCATTCGGACGAGTTTAGACGTGCTTCGGCGTCGGGGGTGAATTCTTGAAAATTCCTATGTCCTTAGGCTTGAATCTATGAAATTTTGGGTATTTTGATGTTATGGGATGTGTTTTTAAGGCTCGACTAAGTTTGAATGAGGTATTGGGGTCAGTTGGTTGTTTTGGTTGAGGTCCCAGGGGCCTCGGGGTTGTTCTGGATGCTTAACGGAAGAATTTTGGACTTGGTAAATTGCTGAACCAGGCTCCTTCTGGTGTTTTCGCACCTGCGAAGGATTTCCCGCAGGTGCGATCACGCAGGTGCGATGTAGAGGTTGCAGGTGCGAATTTGGTTAGGTTGGGCAGTGTCCGCAGGTGCGACCTGGGTCCCGCAGGTGCGGAACCGCATGTGCGACCAATGGACCGCAGGTGCGACCCCAGGAGATTTAATGAAATTCCGCACCTGCGATGCCTTTTCCGCAGGTGCGGTGAAAGGGACCGCAGGCGCGGAAATCCCTGTTCATATTCCAAAAATCCGAGGGTTTTGTTATTTCACCATTTTTGAGTTGTGGGAGCTCGGGAGAGGCGATATTTGAGGGACTTTTCACTTGGATGTTCAAGGTAACTGACTTCTGAACACCATAGGTTAATTTTCATGTTCCTAATCTTAAATTCCACCCTTAAATTCGAGATTTTTGAGTTGAAATTGGGGAAAATTGGAAGAAACTTCCTAGACCGATTTTTGGGGTTTTGATTGGGTATTCGACCTCCGATTTGAGAGATTTTCATATGGTTAGACTCGTGAGTGAATAAGGGTTCAGAAAATATAAATTTTACCCGAATCCGAGATGTGGGCCCGAGGGGCATTTTGGTCAAATTTTCTAATTTTGCATTTAAGTTTCGAAATAATTAGTTATATCTTGATTTCTTGAATTTATATTTACATTATACCATCGAATTTAATAGATTTGGGCTACCCGAAGTTGGATACTCGTGGCAAGAGAGTGATTAGCGGTTGATTTGCACAGTTAAGGTAAGTGGCTTGTCTAACTCTGTGTCGGGGAATTACCCTTAGGCATTTTTACCGGTTTTTGCTATAAAAACCCTGTGTACGTGAGGTGACGAGCGCGTGCACGGGATATTTTCACTGAAGTTCCTTATTTC